>JAPZDY010000024.1:3710149-3729767 GCA_029783645.1 Ctenochaetus hawaiiensis
GTCTCCCGCAATTTCATCGCAACAAATACGCTTAAAACATCGCAACTTACATCGCAATTTTTTAGAAAAGCTGCCGCAAATTCAGGCATTTTAGGCCGCAGCAATCTTGAAAAACGCTCGCGAAATCCTGGAGGGACTGTGTAATCTGCCATTTTCATTGTAAAAGGAACTTCAAGGCAACAGGGTGCATACAACACACAGTGCACAGAGCAAAGCGTAGTAAAAATCTTTACACAGGGCCCCAAAACAGAAAAACCCAACCGTGATTCCAGTACAGAGCTGAAAAAGCTGAAGAGTCAAAGCCTTTGTTTTGCAGACCTGTATTTGAATGATGACTTCCAATTGATTTTAACTCCTTTTGAATATTTTTATTCTTAAATATTAAAAATATTAAAGTACAAAGCCCAACAAAAAGTAACCTTATAATAGGAATATATAACTATAAGGTTATAGATGGGAGGTAAAGGTTATTAAGACCTTTTTATCCCAACACCTTTAAGAGCCATTAGTACATCTATTTGTGGCTTGAGTGGCCTCATTGGGAACCAGTTTTTCTCTTTTTTTCTCTGAGTGGTAGTCTTTTATTTATTGACCCTAACTTCACTTCACTGCTTGACTGATGAGACCTTGATGGACTTCCAAGAGCACCTACACTAATTTACACGACTTTGCGTTGCCTTTCAACTTCAGAAGCTTGATTAATCACACAGACCAATGATCATTTAAGTAAAACACTTGCAATTAGCCTGCCTGACATTTTGTTTCAGTGTTTAGTGGATGCACCCGCAGCCGGGGATGTGTGTCTATGTTTGTGAGTGTTAAATGAACCCTGTGGGTGTGATTTGGCGTAGGTAACACTCCATTACTTGTCCATTTCCTCTGCAAGGCTGGCCCCAGCATTTTACCCACAGCATAATGCACTAATTACCGCTGTAAACACACACAAAGACAAACACTCATAACAATTTACTTTGCTAATTTCACTGAGCCACAGTCCTCCCGTCCTGCTCCTTCTGCTCTCTGTCTCATTCCATTCAAGTGATCACTTTTGTCTTGACTGTGAAAGGAGACATAATTTGTTTGTTCCCTAAACAACAAAAGGATGACCACATTCAACCAGGCTCCAATGGGAGGGGGTGGGGGGGTGGGGGGGGTGGGGGGGTGGATGGAGTGGGCATTTTTTATCTAATCACTGAATAGATGTGATTATATCTCTGAGTTGAGCGGCGGGCCGAAGGAGGGGAGAAGGCAGGAGGTGACAGGAGATGAAATAAGAGGTGGGCCGATAATGACAAGCAGGAAGGCGAAGTTAGAACAGAGCAGATGAGGTCTCACGCCTCCTTTTGTTCATCTGTTGGGTCACTGCTCTGATTACTAAAGACGAAATGAGCAGCAGCGTGCTATTGTTTAAGCAGGCTGAACATGAGATACAGTGGCACAGTTGTATGGTCATTTCAATGGGCAGACCATGAATAAAAATGTTGCTGTGGTGAGCCATTAAAAAGGTTGAGGTTCTATGGACTTCAAGGTGAGAGAAACCTGCAGTGTCCCTGTGAGAAAGTCAGAGTGTTTCTGAGGCAAACAGTGCTGTTCTTGAGTGCCGTCTCTCAGTGTTTATTCTGTTATCTCTGACTCCTTCTTGGTCTCATAGCTTGTTGTGTTGAAGAGACTCAAGAGGTCGCTCTGCTGTCAGTCAATCACTGAGACACAAGTCTTCTCAGATCACCTGCCCTGTTCTGCTCTGACATGGAGATGTCAGTATTGCGAAGCCTATTTTTCACATCCTCATTTCAGCTGTGAGGATTTTATAGTAACATGATGGAAATATATTCTGTTTCTAATACAACATACTAATATTTTAGCCATGCTAACAGCATTGCTTAAGGGATGTCTATATGTCTGCTGGTCCGCTGGTCCACTGCTTTGGTCCAGACTGAGATGTCTAAAATCCACTGACTGTGGTGATTCCCCTGACTTATCCTCTTGTCCCACCAGCATCACCTATAAACCGTGACAATACCAAGAGCCATATGACCTTTGTGGTTACAAAATAGAGAGAATAGCAAAGACTATTACAGTGGTCCAACAGTTCTGAGTGGCAAAACAGTTAAAAACCCTGAATTCATGGGCAGCATTTACCTCTGAATCACATTACAGTTACAGAGTGCTGTCCTGCAGACCAAAGCAATGTGGGATACAGTGTGGATAGCACTGTGGAAAATGGGCTTTCTACAGTTCTATATCTCACTACATGTATGTATTTACATGTGTGTGTGAGTGCTTGACTCCATGCAAATAGTTTCCTTGCAACCAGTCTGAAAGGGATTTAAGAAAAGACGCCAATTTTAATGAACTGGAATCATAACTGAAGTTCATTCTTAATTTGTTTCCTACTGAATGAACAATTCCTTTTCCACAAAACATTTTTATTAAGTGTTGTTATCACTTTGCTACACTTTGCTACACTCTCTGCTACACTTTTAAAGAAAAACCAGTTTAATGGTTCACAAAAAAACCCAAAACAAATCAGTATGTTCGTCCAAAATCCGGAAGATCATCAAAGTTGTCATACATCATCTGAGGACCATGAATGTCTGGACAAAATCAGACAGGAATCCTTCCAGTAAATGTTGAGATATTTCAGTCTGGACTGAAGTGGTGAAGTGACTGGCTGACGTTGCCATCCACAGAGTCACAGTGTAAGTTTTGCTTACTAATGATGGATGGAGGGCTGGCAAGAGCTGCTAAAATATGCTGAATGATGTTCTCCTTTGTTTAGTTATTTACTTAATGCCACAAAATCAATGCAGTAATTACTTATTGATGTCAAAATGCTTCTCGTACCACTTTTTATCAAAGGCAAATGAGAAGAGAAAGTGTTAGAGAACAATAGATGACAAGAAATTAGAAAAAATCTGGAGATGAATATGGAGGGGCTGGACAGGAAGTAAATGAGGAAAAAGGAGTATGCAGTTCAGTGGACAAATGGAGAGAAGATGTGAGGTACATGTGTGAAAACAGATGTTAGAATGAAAGTGAAGGAGAGAAGGGCTATTGTAGGCTGCCAGCTCACATTCATACACACTCACACACACACACGCACATGCACACACACCCACACACACAGTATGTTTACTCAGCCTGTTTAAGTAACATGAAATTAATATATAATCTGCCATGGAAGCACTACCAATTCTTTCCCACTACTCAGGGACACACAGAGCATTCACAATGGTCCTGAATACAATCGACAAGGACACACACTATTACACTTACACACACAAACTCCCCTTATGAGCTTCAACTCAACTCAACGTCAGAGAGCATTCCTACTGTTATTGCAAAATTCAAAAATAAGGATACATGCCAAGATGAAGGCCAAGTATAAACAGGAATGAGACATTTCTGTGTCATTCTACTGAAAATAGTGGAGATTCAAACATTTTTCTGAAAATTATTGTTGTGATTTGTCTGCCAATCTCCACCTACCTGTTTGCATCTCCAATGAATGATGCCAAGTTGTATGGTGAGAGTGTTAAATCCAAAATGTAATGATATTCAGTTAGTAGGCTGCCATCTTTATGCACCTTTCCTGGCCAGCCTGTGTGTGAAAATGAATGAATATCTCGCTGCAGTGCAGGTCAAACATAAAACAGAATAAGCAATAAGGAATGGTCCTCCACCTGTGGCTCTGCAAGCACATTCACCATACAAATTCAAAATCACAATGGGAAACTCAACATGGAGCCCAGCGTGACTCAGCACACACACTGCTGACACACTAAAACTATGCTAATTTTGAGTATGTGTGTGCACATGCCAGCTTTATAGATGTATGTCATGGAGTTTGTTATTTGTTGCATGGAATGGTCCCATGAGAGTCTTGAAAAGTAAGAATCTGCTGGTGGCACTGTTGCTAGTAGGGTTTGGTGTATCCCTGGGTTATTTTAAACTGCAGTTGAAAGCTCAGCGTGCCACACGGATGCTAAAGGGTAACTGTGCATTATAAAGTGACACCCAGGGGTCCTGACCAAGCTTCCATATAAGACAAGTTGTCAGCCTTTGGTGTGTGAACTGCTGTTTGATGCCTCCAGTTTGGCATTAGTGAAACATATTGTTGCTCTGTTTGAATGAGAGGGTGGAGCTGAGGAAGACTGCTACACCTTTATCCTGGTTGGATCTGAAAAATGGAGGACACACTGTAGTATCGACTTATCAATCATAAGGTAGTCCCATAGCTTACCTCGATTTATTGTCCATTTTACTTTTAATTATACTAATATTTACAAAATGAACATCATCCTGTATTGAAGAGGACTTGAAACAAGCAATTCAGCAGAATAGATTATTAGAGAACAGTTCACTGATTTAGAAGTACTGTCATTTTCTCAGAGACTTTTATAAAATCAGACTTCTTTTCACAAACCATGGAGTTGCCCCCTGCTGGGCACTATCTCTACACCATCAGTGGTCATAATGACACATTTATTTCCTTGGTTTTCACTTTCAAGAGGGTGACTCTTCTGTAATATCTGTTTACCTTGTGACAGATGCCAACACTGTTTGCTTGTTTTTAAAACACATCATAATAATCATTTTAATTCCTTAGCTTTTGGTTCGGGTTGAGACTTGTACATCAATGTGTTTTCCTATTATCTCATTGTTTTTTCTGTGTGTGTAAACTGGTCTTTGTAATTTAAAGGTATCCTTATTGTGTGACCCTTATATTTATTGAGCTTAAAGCACTTTTGGTCAACTGTTGTTTTTAAATGTGCTTTATAAACAAAGTTGGAATGGATTGGATTTTGTGCTCTGCTATCAAACTGGGTTTGGATGAAAGGATTTAGTGTCCTACTATGATATAAAATGTTTAACTTTGGTAAATTGGGGCATTTCTGTTGGAAGTGATTGGTTTCAGGTCTGTTAAGTTATTAGCAGCTGATGTAAGTGAGGTTTCAAAAACATTAGTATCTCATGTTATCACACATTATATGTTAGCTAAGGCTATTGATATATAAATACTACATTTCATAACATAAACATAAACAGTTTACAGATAAACCTTGGTATCTTAAGTTTGTTGACATGTTTTTTTCCAATGTCTTAATGTGTTTACAACTGAAAACAGCCACTCTTTCTGTGAATCAGAGGAAAGCCAGTGTGGTAAGGTCGCTTCTTCTTTCTTTTGTTGTATTTTTCTGTCGTATCTCTGGACTTATACGGTGTTGTTATGTGACAGATACTGTAGCTCAGCAGATGAGTGATCTAGATAAGAGACCACATCACATGTTACAACAACACAGGCTTAAGTCAAGCCTTATGTTTAGAGAAAGCGGGTGTAGCAGTCAATAGCATCAAAGCAACAGAAAGCCTAACCATTATGACCTGAGGAGGCCAACACATGATCATGCATTTAGTGGCCTAGAATGTCAGATTTATGTTGAGATGGTTAAAATACAATTACAGAATTAAAATACATTTAGACAAATTTGGCTGCCTGGTTCAGGATGCTGCTGCACACAGAGACATAATAGTTAATAAGATATGACACTGAGTTATAAAGCTTTACATCACAACAGACAACAAATGTGAATACCCACCTACTGTATGTATGTGTTATAGCAGCCACAGCAACTGCACAAGCAAGAACGGTGTGAAACTGCAGGGTGTGTGTAAGACAGCGTGGACATGTGGCAGACATGTGGCCTCTGACCGGTTCATGTGGTTCATCACTTCACTGATAAACCTGTGAATCACAGTTACATTCTACTTCAGGACAAAAGAAAGTCTTTTTTGGTTATGCTGCTGTCCATATGCACGCTCCCTCTCTCTCCTCTTTGTCCAAATGTATTTTACAGCTAAGAGGTGGAAGCAGATCATATATCCCACTGAACAAATGGCCTGTAAGCGTTACAGTTCAGTGCCAGTAATAACAATTACATTATGTAATCTGTGCTGCGACTGAGTGGAACTTTCTCCTGACATGATGACTGTCTCCCTGACATCTTTAGATACTTGGAGTCAGTGAGACACTGGAAATACTTCAAGCTCTGTTAAACATCTCAGTGTGTTCACGGGTCAGCCACAACCTGCAATACTTTGAAAGAATATTGTGAATAGACTGATAAAAATTGATAATGACCAGAATATTTAAAAAAAAAAACCTTTCCATCACCTCAAATAATGTTGCTCTACTCAGATCCAGTAAAATATGGTTCCTGATTATAGAGGGGTGCTGCAGCCCCCCAGCACCCATAATTCCTCCATCCATGACTGCAGAACACCTGAGCTTATGGAACAGAAGATAGACTGTACTAAGTGGTGTCATGATGAGATGGTGATTTGTTGTTTTTGGCTGTATGACAATCTGAGGAAGGCTTGCATTTTTTTTGTTTTACCTCTTTAATTCAGTTTCTATCCACCTGTTAAACGGCTCAAAGGTATTTCATGGTCAACATACTGCACAGGTTTTATGGGTAAAATATCTTGGTAGCATGCTAAATTCCTATTAGGGATGTCACAATAAACAGATAAAATTATAATGATATTAAAAAATGAAATGTGGATATTTTGTTATTAATATACAACTTAAAATGCATTCAAAAGAATGCATCGACACTTAAATTATTTGTTTTTCCTTTTTTTTTTTTTGTTTTGTCATACTAGGTTATGCACCTTGATGCTGATTGTAACCTGTCATTAAACAGAAAAATTTCACATGTATAATTGTTCTTTTCATATGTTTTGGTACAGTTACGCATGTATTTTGGGTGTATTTAATTTATTTCAGAAAAGACAAACACAGAACAGATAAAGTTAAAGATTAACTTGACACATAGCACCACCTTTTTCAGATTTTCTTTAAATAAAACAGAAAATGATGGATAAATATAGTCAAAAATTCTTCGGGCCATGATAATCATGTGGTAGAAATCTGATATTGTTGCATCTTTAATGCCTATCTAACATTTAAAGCAGTCACATAAAATCCTCACATGTGCTATCGGAAGCCTTCAGTCGCAGGTCAAACACTAAATATCTGTACGATGTTACAAGAAAATGTTTGCAGATCCAAAAAATTGTTCCTGCATGGATTGAATTCTATTTATATTGTAAGTCAGAGTGAGACACGCTGAGTGCCCAGTGGCTGAGCAACACACACGCTGAGCTCACACTCATGAGGAAAATGGAGCTGCGATTTGACATGAAGAAAAATGATTGACTCAAGCCGTCACTTTAGACTTACACGACAGCACTTCGTCTACGGCATTATCAATAATGAGCACAAACACATGTACACACTCAGCTCTGAGCATGTAGCGCCTGTGAAGTGCTGAGTGCCACGCTGCTAAAAACATACAGCTGACACGCAATCGCAGCAGGGAGGAAGTGCTTTAGCAATCAGGCTTTGACTGCTGTGTATTCTGAATGTGCACACACACTTTTTGCATTTTGGAATGCAAACCTGATTCGTAGGAAGAGCCAGAGGTCTGTTTGGCCTCCAAAAACCCCCTAACTAGAAGCTGGATCAGGGTGTCAGTGCGACTAAATTGTACTTGACATCCCTCCCTCCACTCCATCTGATGACTCTGGCCATCTGTGTGTCATGTAAAATTAAGTGGATCTGAAGATGCAGAGAGGGAGATTAAATGGAAAGTGTGGTTGAAATTATAAGTGATGAAGTGCGCGTGTGTGTGTGTGTGTGTGTATCCCAGCGGTGTGCCTGGTGGTTAGAGCTATGACACACGGCTGAAGTGACAAGGTAGTGACAACTTTCCTCTGATCAGGGCTGCAGGAACGACAGAGCAGAGTTTTAGACTCCAGGCAAACACACAGCCCTGATGGTCTCCATCTTTGATTTTGTCTCACATACACACACACACACACACACACACACGTAGGGTTGCTCTCCTCCGCCACAGGCTCCTTTCTTCTTCCTCTCATTTTTTTTTTAGCTTTTTGGTTTTAACAAGCTAAAAACTTGCCTGAATTTAAAATTTAATTCTGAAGCCTGAAGTCTATGCAGAGAGCTCAGTGTCAGATATGCTGGTTTTATGATCCAAGAGTTAGAAAACGTGCATAACAATTTCTGTGTAATGAGAGGTGTTAACGGCTGCATTCTACAATTTAAAAAAATACCAGCAACTTAGAACAAACATAAGTTTAAATACAAACCAAGCTGAAAAAAAGTCAGTATTCCACATATATATAATTACAGTATGTTTCCACTTTTAAATACAGCTGCTAACATTTGCTTTAGAAAACCTTCTCTGGCATATAAATTTCATAAATATGTTTTGCATATGATGGTAAATAAATTCATGTGTAAGTGAATGAAAATGTATAGTGAGTGATGGTGCGTATGAAAAATAATTAGAACTGTGTGCTGATATCAGCTTATGTAGAGTTTGTTATTCAATCTTACTTAAAAATCCACCCTTAGCTTTTCAAATATTCTGATTCACTCTATTTATCTTTCAATTAATATAAATAAAAGTCTGCACTTGTGATGCAAGTACAAATCTAAGATTTCACTGTTTATCTGACAGAAGTCCATTGTCAGGTTTAAGATTTTGACAGGAAGTTTTCTGAGCTCTTCCTGTTTTTGATATTGATTTTTTTCTAAGGCTACTGATTTAATTTTGTGTGTTTTATTTTGTGTATTTTTTCATAAATAGGTATTTAACTCTTTGGTGTAAAAAATAAGTCAACAGGAATAAAAAGAATCAGTAAAACCAGGAACAGATGTTAAGGGCTTCATAAGTATCAACACTTTCTCAGCTACAATCATTTTCCTTCTAAAAATAAGCAGGTATTTTTTCTGAAAATGACATCGTGTTTGAGTGTCGCCCCAAAGCCTTTAGGTCAGCTCACTGTGAGCACTAAGCAGCAATTTTGCAAGTTTGAGCTTTATGACTTTTTTTTGCTTAAACCTCAGATGTAGAATTAGTTCAATCTATTTTGATGAGCTACAAACTCCAGACAAACCAACAATCAAGTGGACTAAGTTACATAAGTATGGTGAAAAGGAACCAGGCAAAGCTATCGTATGCTTTTTGAAAAACATATGTTCGTGCAAAGCGTGACTGCAGTCAGGTGTCTGAGTTTTTCACCAGCAATTAAATGCAACATGAGTTTGTGAAGTGTAGTTTATACAGAATCTTAAAACACACATATATTAAACACAGCCCACATGTGTCATGTGATATATAAACATATATTAAACACTTTAAGGTTAGGGTTAAATGCAAAAATATGTTCAAAGGTCCAGTGTGTAAGATTAAGGGACATCTTAATCTTACACACTAGAAATGGAATCTAATGTTCATAATATGTTTTCATTAGGGTTAGGGGTTAGGGCACCGAACGCAAGAAAAGTTGTTTGTGTTATGTTGTCATGAGCTCTTCTTGTCTACAGAGGGAGCAGGTATTTTCCCACAAGGTTCGCCATATCAAAAGATATCAGAATGGACAACCCCAACACTGGCTCTACAATGAGCCTTATATGTTTTTTGTGTTTACCTTTAATTCTTCTACATACCAGAATGGGAGGGAGAGCAGGAGGTTTTCATTTGGCTGCAATCTGCGACTTAACCTGACAATAATACACACTACACACTCGTCCTCTAACATTGTTTCTAAACATTTAAACACACAGGAAGCTTTCAAAAGGAAACGTCAGATTAATTAAGTGAAGTTGGAAACATGCAGAATTTAGAGTGGGTTGTATTTTTGTAAAACTGTTTTTCATTTTCTCAAATTGGTTGGAATGTTTGTGGATTGGAAAATGCATTTGTGAACACCATCAGTTAATCCCAACCAGAAAACACAGCTGTAAATCTGCCACCAAGAGTGGTGACACACATTTGTCACTGGTATTAAGATTAATTTCTCTTCATAGGAGTATTTAATACACATACTAGTTCACACACATGCACACACACACACAAGCACACAAACACACATCAAATCCTTTCAGAGTCAGGGTCCTTTCCCTCAGTGATAAATGTCAGCCTTCCTCCTCCTGAACAGATATCGATAGTTATTTTGGCTTATTTCTCCAATCTGTTGTTCACCTCAGAGTGGAGATGGAATCCATTTCTGCCTGGTTGGCAGTGAGGGTGACTGTAGGACAAGGTAATTTGGCCGGCTGGCACCCTCTAGTATCTCTCTGTCTGAGCTGCTGAGCTATCTCTGCCTCTATTTCCAAAGTTTACCTCAAACAAACAAGTGCAGCGGTCACAAAAAAACCCTCTCAGCTTTCTGCGTCAAGACACACAAACTGGTCTTCAGCTGAAATGAAACCAAGTCAGGACGGCAGTTTGGGCAGTTGTTAAGTTTGCTTTAGCTCCTGCAAACAATCTTCTGGGGATGAAAGAAAAACAAATGTGTAATACAAACTTTTTTTTTAATGTCATTTCAGTTTACATCTTGAAAAGTATACATATATTTTTCAGATTTCAACAGGAAATCCAACACTTAACATTTCATCTCTTCAATGAACAAGCGTGTCCTGCAGAAATGTTTCACACTTGTGTGAATTCTCAAGCAAATCCGAGACAGAAGATTGAAGAAATGTAGTGTCAGTGGTTTGTAGAGGAGTATAGTGTCCAAACAAGGAGTCATCCATGGAAACAGGAAGGATCCAACTGGTCCACAAGTAAACACAGATCTCATTTCAAACCCAGGGATATCAGACGAGGTCCAAGGCTGAGTACCATCCTTTTGTTCCAACAAGGATCTGACCCCTGACACATGTCGAAGTCAGTGTGATGAAGATTGTCAGGATTCATTTATTTAACTGAAAGAAGCTATTTGTAGTAAAATTAGAGACTTGAAAGTCAAGGAAGCCAACCCTTTAAATTATTACAATAAACCTGTAAATGACATTGATCTTAGATAGAGATTAGAGATAGATTATGGAGATGTAAATGAATGGAAACACTGTAACACAGAGATGCTCACCATGAGACTTTGTAACCTCAGACAAGTTAAATTTATAATCAACTAAACGGTACTTTTTATCGTATAAGTCAATTCAATACGCAGCATTTAGTATGCTATTATTTTAGCAAATGTTAGCTAAAGTTAGTTCTCTGGATTTTCTCCTCTTTTGCTGCTGGAACACTGTGTTTTAGTGTTCACCATTTTCTCCTAAATGCTAACCGGTCAGCAAGAGAAAGAGATCTTCACACTAAGTGTTACAAATACTTCAGATGAACACTGACAAATATTAAACTTCATTTAGGCACTGAACCGTGACCAGTAAAACATTGTTTTTACTAGTGAGTAAAAAGATTTCTAAAAGATACAGAGTCCATCAAGTACGTAAAAACAATCAAATCTTGTGGATAATCACAGTAGTAACTGACAGTGTAAACATGTTGAAGGAATTAGGAAGGGCTGCACAACAAGCAGCTTGGCAGAGGAAGAACAAAAGTGCATCAGGTAAAAAAAAAAGAGGGATGTCTTCCTGAGATCCCACAACGAAAAATATCTGGAATAAAATTTTGAAGACATCCATAGTAGCACCATAGATATTACTGTTAGGCTATTTTCTTTATTCTAAGCTCTTAAAATGGAAAAAGCAGATTTCCTGCGACTGACTGCTCCAAGGTGAAACGTGGACCAACTTTCTGTCCACGATGGAATGAATCCAAACTTCAGCTCCCCAACTAACAAGGCACTTTTTTATCTGAAGGCATATGGAAGAATCATTTTAAGGAATTTAAGCAGCAGAACAACATGGAAACATTTCAACATGGGAACACAGGGAATATCTTTTCAGTGTTTCAGGAATTAGACCGCTCTCTCTATCAGAGAAAGTGTTTGGATAAAGATGTGGCTGATGGAGTGCAGAAGTGGACTGGCAGCCCAAATCGTCCCCTAAAGGCTGTCAGCTCAATAACCGATGCTGAGTATTTAAAACATGGGTACAAATGGATTCAATAGAACATTAAATTATAATTTAAAACTGCTTCTGATGGGCTCAGAAGGTTCTACATTTGTCCGTCTGAAAAGCTTTTTAGTTTACTTTGGTACATTCAACCACAGTCTGATTGTTTCATGCTTAAATTGTGAACAAGCACATCTAATGATTTAACATAAAGTTGGTTAAAAGTTGGATAAGAAGGGCAGAACTAAAAGTTGATAAAACAAGAAGAGCAAGAAGTATTTAAAAATGTAGATGGTCAAGATTTTTGTAATCCAAGTAATCAGGTATAACGTCCAGTCTGCAACTTCAACATTCTGACTCTGTTTTGCCTCGTACCTCCAAACTGTGCGGGTGGTGATGTACCTGTGAGTCAGCAGTGGCAAGCATAAAATTTTAAGGTTGCTTTCCCTCAGTCTGTCATTGGGTGGAGAGGTCAGTGCTGTGACACTGTGGAGATCTACAGTGATGTGGTCAACACCACCTCAGTGCGACGCCGTGAAACTCTCCGGCCCTCAGCACCGAAGGGGGGAGGGGGATCATTCAGAGGTCAGTGGTGATGACGGGCGTGACACCGTGGATGAGCAGCGTGGGGCCCAGACCCTGAGTCAGCAGCTCCAGCTGGTGTAAATAGGTGGTGTAGCGGCTGGTGTCAGCAGGGGGGCGGGGCAAGTAGAGGAACCGTACGGCAGGGGCGGGCCGAGCCATGTCCAAGATCAGCTTGTTGACGGCTGCCAGGTAGTTGTCCGACAGGCGAGTGGCGTTGCTCGGAAAGCTATTGACGTAATCTTCTTCCTCCTCTTCCTCATACTCTCTCTGCTTATTCTCCTCTGTTATGGTATCAGGGGACTGCGATGTATGCCTCTTGCTCCACTCACCCTGCCTCTGCCAGTGCAGCGCCACCTGCTGGTCCCAGTGCACAGGGTAGACCTGAGCCTTAATTCTTAACTCCTTCAACAGCTGGCCCAGCTTCTCCTCGGATCCCCTCACGCTTCGTCCTTCCTCCACGCAGAGAAAGAGACGCAGCGTAGCTTTGCGCCAGGCTCTCACCATGTTGAGGATGCATGCCAGCTGCAGCAGGAACAGAGAGCAGGTGTCCACGTAGCTACTGCTGTCAGGACGAAGGAGGTTGACTGGCCAGACGTCGACGTACACGGCTCTCTTCCCTGGAGAGGAGGAGGGCGGCGAGAGGACCTGGGCTCTGTCAAAGTCATTAAAGTATCGTGCAAGCACCACATTCTTCAGCATCTTCATGGCGTCAGCAATGATTGCTACATACTCTTGGGGTCCCAGAACCTTCCCGTCCCCACATTCCCCACAGTCCTGTCTCTCAATGGAGCCCCGCAGGGAGCCAAAGTGGAAGAGAGGGGGCTGCTGCTCGAGCTCCTGTGAGGGGTGCGAGGAATCTGTGCACTGAATGGGAGACAAGGACGGATCAATCAGCTTGTCCTTTGGAAGACAGTCGTCATAGAAACCAAGGACAAGGGTGTTGGGGCGCATCCCACCTGGAAATGAGAGGAAGGAGGAGAAAAGGAAAATAAGAGAAAGAATAGGACTAGACCATTTGTAACAATGTAATGCAAATTGTTTCTTTTCCATTATCATTGATTTCTGGAGTTGTTAAGCGAAGGGTGGAGGCAGAGGTTCAGTCATTTTAAATGGTAAATGGCTGCATTTATATGAGGCTTTTATCCAGAGCGCTTTCCAGGGTTTACAAGGCTGCTCATTCACCAATTCTCACACACACACTGACTCACACACATACACATGATGGCAGCAAGCTACGACGCAGGGCGCCGACCATCAGGAGCATTTTGGGGTTCAGTGTCTTATCCATGGACACCTTGACATTTGGACAAGAGGAAGTGAGGATCAAACCCAGTGAGCAGTGGATGATCTACTTTACCTCCCCATCTTCATCTTCTATCAGATGAAAAAGTGAAATAGAGAAAAAGAGACAGATGTGAAGAAGATGCCAAAGAGAGACAAGAGGAAGGTGTGGGAAAGGGCGGTCAAAGTGAAACATGAGTGATAACTCTCAGGAAAGCAGGAAGACGGCAGGAAACAATGAAAGAACTAAAAAAAACACCAAGATCTAAAGCTCTTTAAAGTTTAGACTGAGTCTTATTGAAGAGGGCAATGTGTTCAAGCACTGCCTTTGTTTTAAAACAAAGATTAAAAGTACAGTCAGAGTCATATTTGAAATGCAGCTGTACCGAAAGCACAACATGGGCCTGAAAACAACTGCAACACATGAACTAGAAAGAAAAAACACTCCTCTATAAAACGTGATGTGATCCATGTAAGTGAACATGCATGAGCCAAAACACTTGAAATAGTTTCAGTGTGTTAACATGTTGATGCCTCTAAAATGCTGCTGTTTAGCATTGTTAGCTAATTCGAGGACATATTAAAAAACATTGTAGTGTACCCTGATGTTTGAAGTACTGAAAGAAACTGAGGTGGCAATGAAACGATTTATAGTCTTAGAAGATAAGAAGATAAAATGATAAAATACATTTTAATAGGTAATGAAAGTAAGAGCTAAGGTACTAACATTGAGAATTCAACTGAATTACTGAATGACTTTACGTTGTAGTAAGAAGTAAAGGAGTTAAGTGATATCACTATGAGAAGCTGAAGTATTACTGAAAATCGGATTACAGAAAGAAGTTAAAATGTATGTTAGAGTGGAAGTGTAGAAAGTTTAAGTGAAATAACCTGAAGTGACATTTAAAACCAAATAACTGAGGTAAGTTAAAATGAAATGTAGCTGAAGTTTAAATATATAAAAAAAATGAATATGAATTTTTTTGCCATAATGAGATAAATTATTTGCATCAGGTTTAGTTGTCCGTCTTTTGTACAAAAGAAAAATGATATGCTCTTAATTTAAAAAGATTCTGTGATGTCATTGAATGATTCACTTACTGGCTTTGACTTTAATTCTAGTACTTATAAAAGGCAAAAATCTTAAATCACAGAGTCAGAGCTCTAAATTAACTATTACTGTCTGTAATGTAAATCTTCCAAAAACCTGACTGACCAACAGGCACTTTTTTTGATGAGGATGGTTTTACTGACCAAGTCCAGAGATGAAGAGGAGATGTTGGACCCCATGACGCACAGAGTCGGCCAGCGTCAAGTTGACAAAAGCTTTGATGTTTAGATGGTCCACCAGGGACAACCAGGAGTCATACTGGGACTGCAGAGGGTCCGATGGTAAGGTGTCTGCAAGGGAGAGGAGAAAACAAAAGAGCATGACGTGAGGAACATGTGGCAGTTCAGCAGAAGTACACTGAGATTCAGAGAGAGTAAAAGGAAGAGAAGACCGTAAACAACTGATATACAAGTCAAAGGAGACAGTAGAGAAGTAATTATGACAGAGCTGGAATTAGAGACACAGCGTGAGAGAGATATGAGACAAGATGCTGAGATGTGGGGGGCACAGAGAGAGAGAGAGAGAGATGCGAGCCCAAATGACAGCACAGACAGAATGTGAGACAGAGAGAAAGACACAGGGAAGCACAAACAGGCAGGCAGGTGATCAATCATCCAAAAAAACATCACTATGTATGTAGAGAGCGCTCCAGAGGCTACAGCTGCGAGCTTCCGAGACAATTCCTGTGGTACTTTAAGCTGCGGTGGGACATCTTCAGACTTCTAACTCTGTTGTTCCTATGAGTAAACTCTTCTTTGCATTCAGCTTTAAAGCTCACAGCTGCAGGCTTAAAATACATGAGGAGGGGGATGTTGAAGTGGCTCCCAATCCTCAACAACAAACTCTGCTTGAATGTAATTATAAGAAAGAATGAGTCCTTCATATTTCTGAGGACCAAGTGCCTCGTCAGTACTCAGAATGAGATAAGGGCTCTTCAGTGGCTAATGAACATGTGATTTTTTTTTTCCACTGTGAAGCACTCAGAGGATTTGGTGTGTGAAGACCGCATTCAGGGCCAGTTCCTGCCCACCATCAACACATAAAAACCCGCAACAAAAATCCTCTGAAGACAAAGAAAACAATCAATGACCCTGCTCCTTTACACTCTGAAAGTGTGTGCCACCATAGAGAAGAAAGGAGACGCCTCTGGAGCGCTGTGTGTGCAATTACTTCCCTCCAACTGAAACAGCAGCAGATGAACCGATGTCATGGAGAAAGGTCTTGAGTGGAAAAAAAAAAAAAAAAACTGAACAACGCACTGATCATTTTGAAACATTGAGGCGTTTTGATAATTCATATGCTTAGATATTCTGAAAATACCTCACAATTATTCCGCGCCAAATACTGAATGAAAACACTTAAGACAAGAGGCAATATTGCTTCTTTCTCTGGAAAATCGTAGTACGACAAACGGTGATTAAAATTCAGCAGTACTGTTAAAGTTGACAGTGAAAAAAACAAGCTTTTAGTCTTGTCTAAATGTCACAATAATGTTAAATTATCCAAAAACTATAAGCCATCACCAGCTCTGATTTGTTTTGCTCATAATTAATAGTCGCTCTGTCACACTGTGCCAGTTTAAATGACAAATGGTGCAGAAGTAAACATTCAAGTACTCCTGATGATCTGATGTTGTCACGCAACAGAACGTTGGAAGTCAGCGCCGTGTGCATTTCCTGATATTTCACAGGAGAAAGAACTGATTTACTGTCATGCTAAAAGTCAGAGTCAGTTCCATCATGACTGCTGACTGTAAGTTAACTGTATTTTTACTAGTAGCACAGCAAAAACACAAACATTTGAATTTTGTGGACAGATATATTTGAAACTAGTATTTTTCTCTTCAGTCTGTCCTCTTGACGACATGCAGACAGAGTTTAAGGTCACTAAAACTGTTTCAAAACACCTTCTGTGAGGCCATGTGCCCGAAAGGTATTAAGTAAATAAAGGTGAGGAAATTTGTCAAATAACTAGAAATAAATGAACGATTAGCTCCTTTATTGTTCTTTAAGTTACTACTGTTGAAGGAAAATCTTTCTGAGCACACTCAGAATATCTTCTTTAAGCATCAGTGATATAGAAATTATTGGTTCTGGTTCCTCTGCTTGTTCTGGTTTCTGGTTTTGGTTGCTTGTTTGAGCATAAAAAAAGTGTTTCTGCATGATTGTTAGTACAGAAATCTTAAGTAAACAGCGTTGTTGTTATTTAAACGGAGAGAGAAAAGATCCATTTTGTTTACGTTCAGACAAAAACTTCACGGTGTTCTTACTGAGATCTCCTAGCTGGACGTGTCCCAGCACATACAGGCCGCTCTTCTTGATGTCGTTGATAAAGGTGATGAGGCCCACACTGCTGCGAGGGTTGGACACCATCAGCAGGACCTGAGGCCTCCAGAACTTCACGTGGTCCTTCCTCACATCCAGCATCAGCAGATACTTTCGCACCTATTGGTGACAAGAGAATCTGGATGAGGGTTTTTATGGAGTGATGTGTTTATATATTTTTAAAACCCTCTCACTTCTTGCCAGTGGACTCAGTGACATTCAGATAGCATGTGTGTGTGTGGTGTGTGTGTGTGTGTGTGTGTGTGTGGGGGGGGGTAGGTCTCTGCAGTTATCTAAGACTCAGGCTCAGAACTTAAGTCTATTTTAATTACATGATTCTCACTTCCTGAACTTCATTTCTACAGGTGATGTAACTTACACACATAAGCTCTCAACACTTGCAGCAGAGACTTTCTGCATAACATTTCTGCATTAGCCAGCCTGCAGATTTGCTATGTGACATTCTGTAAGCCTGCAAAATCATTGCAGGATTTTAATTAAGCCAGTAGAATTTGGCCATTTACAGACTGAAACATGCTCACTCATGTACTTAGTGCCTGTTTTATGTTTTTCCTTTAATTCCATGATCAGGGATGTGGGCAAAAAGGGGAAGTGACTTTTATGGATCATTCGTGCATTAAGATTTCACATTGGGTTCATGCAGCTGTTTGTAATAAACTCAATAATGAATTTCACATTTGTATTATAGATCATTTCTTATGCACAGGAAAAATATGACTGGTTAATAAACAACTTTAAAAACGACCAAAACAAATGTATGAGGTTATTTAAAAGAGAAATAGGGGTAGTGTTGAGTTTAAAGTTTTCAGTTTGCATATTTGAGCCACTAAAACCAGTGAAATCTGCAGTATAGTCGGGTTATTTATCCCAAGTTATTTCACCTGTTGGTTTCAGACACGATCACAGTCACACATATCACAATACTGATATAGGATCAGTGTTAAGCTCAGCCCAAACAACAGGGTCAATTTGGCAGCTGTTCCAGAGATTTCAAACATGTTATACACCAAACAGCAAACTTCAGAGAAGAGACAGAAGCAAAGTTATACCAGGCAACATATCAGGCACAGAACCCCAGAGAAGGGCAAGGTTTTTTACCTTCACACACACTCTGCAGCATGTGGTTGAATGTGGACATTAAGTTTTGCCAAGTCAAAATGCATGCAGGGTTAAAAGAATAGGTCTATTAACTGACGGATAATTACTTAACTGAATTGTTTTAACTACAGGATCATTATTTGATTAATGTATATGTAGAGACACCAATATGGTTACTCTGCTGCTTTGCATTGCCTCAAATACAATGGAGTACTTATATCAATTTACTTTCAAACAGGAGAAAGTACAGTGACATATTTACTGCCGTCTGAGTATTCAGGGTGTAAGTGTGTGTGTCTCCCTTTTATATATATGCATGTGCTGTTGTATTGTCACTGCAGGGACTTCCTGCTTGTAGAAACACGTTGCATCAACAATCAGCATCCCATTAGAATAAGAGACTATGTTAGGGACCAAAGGTTTTGTGTGCATTCATGAGCATGTTTATATGCCTGCATACATATGAGTCCATCCAAATGTTACTGGTGAAAATGCACCCACTGGTGATTGCTTACTGCTGTAATTTTAAATGCTGGTGTGTTTCAGTATTACCAGACAAACTAAAACATAATCATCATTAGGATTCTCAAAGTGTGTTGATGAGGTGGCATCAAGGTGCCATTAAGGAAATGTAACCAAGTGGAACCAAACATTTGATCCAAACCTACAGTCTACTAGAAATGATTAACACTCCATTTATTCCCTCATTTGAATTAATGACCGTTCGCTCAGTGGCGACACGTCCACCATGTTAAAACTGCTGCCTACACTGTTGGATTCATCTCTTTCAGACATGAAGGGTAACTTTAAAGAACAATTCTGTGTTTTTCACGGCTTTTGCACTTTTGAGTGGCCCATATTAACAGTGGAGTGTGTAGCACAGTCCTGGTGTTGCGAGGAAGATGGAGAGAAAGTCATCTCTGATGCAAGCACAGCGGAGATGTGATGCAAAAAAAGAGAATTTTACTGGAATTAGCCAATCACAGGTTAGGGTACTCGCCAATTAAAACAATATTCCCTTTGTTTGGTTTAGTCACCCTAAAATGGAAATAATGGAAATGACTTTAACTTTAAAATACTTTTAGGATGAGTTTGACTGACTAAAAGTAATGATGTGAAAAGAGATGAAAATTAAAAAAATCACACTTTTTATATTGGTATGGCCTTACTTAGGATATACCCTGAAATAAAAATGAGAACACAAAAAAGCAAAAAATACAACAAAATAAAACAAAATGGAAAAATAATACCACTAATGACTTTCTTGGCGACGTGTGTTAAGCTCAAGGTCCTGCAGATTGT
>JAPZDY010000024.1:3754386-3764630 GCA_029783645.1 Ctenochaetus hawaiiensis
ACTCTGTTTGCATAGAACAGTGGCAAGGTTAAGATGTGAGCAGCATGTATGAATTACCACAAGAACAACACACACACACACACACACACACACACACACACTGTGTTCAAACACACATACTATTTAGTGTGTAAAAAAGATTTAGTGTACATACAAAACAAAGCAGGTAAAGTACACTAAACCAAAAATACCAGGAAGTCCTTCTGCACCTGGTTACATTCTGCAGCGAGCCAGCATGTTTATCTGGCTCTTCTGACCCACAATCCTCTGCATAGAGGAAGATTCGTCACATCCATGAGATGCTGACAGAGCACAGACAAAGGACTGAAGCCCAGACAACATGCATGACAGCACATTGAAGTTATAATATGACACTTTTTCTGCAACCAGTGTGTACAACTGAACTGAGACGAATGTATGAAGAAGAGGGTTGAAGTTAAAGGTTCAGTGTTGTGATGAAGTACTAAGTCCCCACTGTATACAAATGAGCATAGTAAGAGTAAGAGTTAAAAGTGTGTGATTTAGACACAGGCAGTGTTTTCATACCACCATCCCATCCCCCCTACAAGAACATTACACATTTATGGTTTCACAGTCCTTGACTCATAATGAAACAGATTAATCAAAGTTAACCCTTTGGCTGTTGGTGAACAGACAGCTGAACAAGAGTCGTCTGCTGGTGTTCTGTCTGCTTCGTCCACAGAGGAACTCACACTAATACACTCATTTTACCTCCCCTGACACACATGCTGGCACGGCCACACACAGACAGACACAGAACTGGACAAATCAATTTACAACAGATGAACTGGACTGGAGGAAGGATATAAGGAAGATCACAGTCATTACAAATGAGAAGGGATCAGGAAGTATAGATTTACACAAAGGGAAAGAATTCTCACAATGCTGCGTTCACTTGAAATGGAATTAAAGGAAATTACTTCATGGCTAACATGAGACTGTGTGTTAAAACTTTCATGGAGCACTCAGGTCCAGGGTTAGATTTGGGATCAGTTTCTTAGCATGCAGCACGTGCAGTATGTATATCTCTTAAGGTTCAGTGATCTTGAAGTAAAACAGTTATTACAACATGACACCATGAGTAGCGTACTTGTTTTTAAATGGCTTAACTTGAAGAAGCCCACTATCATGACCTCTGTGTGGGCTCCTCACTCTGCCTTTCTGACCTCCCTCCAAACGCTCTGCACCTTTTTGCATGTTTTCTGTTAATATGAAAAGGAGATCAAAGTGGTGAATAATGAAGAAAGAAAGTGAAAAATAAAAACAGAAAGCAAGACAAAGAAGACTGGTCAGACAGGTCTGTTTTACGTCACTCCCCATCATTCTCTCCACTTATTTCCTGTTACCCCTCACTCAGGCTCTCAATAAAGGCATAAAATAATCCAAAAAACATAGTTATGAGGAGGAAATGGGCAAAAATGTACTTTCATTTAATCTGAAGTAAATAGATTATAATGACTAGCCCTCCTTGGCCGTATTCTTGTTTTAACTTGCTGATGAGATGTAGAACTCAGGCAGTCAGAGACATTATGGCCGATTATCAAGCCTTTAAGTTTAATGTAAGTGGTGTGTCACATACCACATGAATCATATGACATATCTGTGACATGGAATATGAAAAAATGAATCACTTCATTTCTGCAAGAACAGTGCATTAAAGAAAATTCAGCGCCTCAGAAGCCAGAGGTATTAAAGGAAAAGCTCACATTTTATCAGATGTATTCTGAAAAATGTAGTCAAAGGCAAACTGTACTTAGCAACTGAGGATTTTAAAGATTTTAAAGATTCAGGGTTTGACTGTTCATTTACTGAATTTACTGAAGCTGGAAAAGAACTCATTAAAAGCATTGGAGGGCTTTTATTTTTCCAAGAATAATACAGTGTAAGTAATTAATGTTTTTACTTATATTATACTTTGGTATTTTAGCCACGTAGATGCTGGACACAAAAATCAAATGCAAATTCAAAGTTCTGAGGGTTTTAAAGGCTGAAAACAAACCATGGCTGTAAATGGAGAGGTATTTGGTCCCAAAATGAGATGATGTCACCCACAGCTAAAAGTAAGTCCTCTGCCAGAGTAAAGCTAGTAAGCGAATGTTGAGAAAAGATTATTTTGTCAAACTCAACTGAATGATTTTCGCTGCCAGGGGAGACCATTCAATGTCTTCTTCCAAAAAAAATAAAAATATGTCTTTCAATAACCAAACAAGCAATCCCTCAGAATGAATTCTGACAGCAGTCTCAGAGGACATTCGTCTCCAGCAGGAAAGGGTGGTGCTACCTACCAAACAAGTCATCCCTGGCCAGCGCGTAGAGGATGCGTGAGGCTCCGATGAGGTTGCTCATGGCAGCAGACAAAGTGGAGGAATAAACCCCGATGGTGACAAAAGGGTGCCAGATGTTGATGTCTCTTAGGAAACTGTAGTCTCTCTGAAGCAGGATTCTGTAGAGGTTTAAAGAAGACAACTTATTACCTAACTGTAAGCCGACAAAAATCGAAGTCCTATAGAGCAAACTTATCAGCTTCTGAGCCCCAAATTACTAAATCTAATTCCTTTGTCAGACAAAGACCAAGTTGAGACAAAGCTGGATGTATCTGTAAACTATTGAAGAAATTTCATCATTATAAAATATAAAATATTTTGTTTCACTTATATGTATTTGAAAATCTGGGGATCATGGCAGTCTGGACTGAATTTCCGATGCATAAAAATGCTGTGTTATTTCAGTTAAGGACCTTATTGCTGATCTGACCAACCAAACCCTCATGCCACAAAATACAAAATATTTTTAAAAAACAAATGTGTGCCAATTAATTGTTTTTTATTCACACAGTGCTAAAATTCCTCTGTTGGAGTATACCCATCGAGTATCTGCCTCAGTTATGGTTGAGGTTCTACTCAGGCAGCACAAGAGCAGCTTTAAGAATATTTTGAACACTTTTTATTACTTGAGGATACTTTTAATCTTAAGGGCCTGCTGAGTGTTGGAAACACTGATAAAGTGTATAAAAAATGGCAGAGAGAAAGAAGAACAAATAAAGCTAAAATCCACATACAACAATTCACTAAACATGTCCAAATGAAAAGCACCACACTGTTACATTCATATCAGAGATCAAAATCAAGTGGCCCGAGAAGGTTGTGTGTCATTTCAAACTCATTTGTTCTGGGGGACAAAAACGTGATTAATGAAAATGTACAAGATTAAAGAGGAAGTGATGATTCCTCTGCCAGAGTATCTAATGATGAGATCCTGGAATAAGGGGCTCACTCCAGCGGCTGTGTGTGTATGTGCGTAGAAGATGCTGCAATAGATACGGAGACAGAGAGATCAGAGAGTACAAAAACCACAGCAGGGCGTGCATGATTGCAGACTGCCCCCCTCCTCTTTTCAATACAACACAGCAAGAGAGAGGAGAATTAGAGTGCAAAGTATTTCTCTCTCTCTCTCTCCTGATCCATCTCAATCTCTCTTTGTGTTTCAGTACAAGCCCACACGCACACACACACCCATCCAATCCATCTATTCCCCTCCCTCATCACCACCATCTCCCTCATCATGATGTTTTTAAATCCCACTCAAGGTTTTTTTTTTTTGGTTTCTGTCTCAGTTCACCCCCACTCATTTCATTTCTACTTGTACCACTGTCCATTCTCTCTCTCTCTCTCTCTCTCTCTCTCTGTTTCTCCTGTAATTAAGAGTCTCAGCACGTTTTCTTTCAGGTCCAGTGATTTTAATACTTATTATCATGGCTCTGTTAAGTATTGTTCACTCCATCCAAAGATCTGAGCACATTATTATTTCACATGAGGCTAGAGAGGCAGGCAGCATGCACACACACACACACACACACACACTCACACATATATACATACATGAATACACTAAACACTCACACACAGAAGCTTTTGCATTACCACAAATCAACTTAACAAGGTTCTGTGAAGAAGTTAACATCACCCTGGAAATTAGGAAATGCCAGCCACTTTGTTTATTTGGCATCGATGTGTGTGTTGTTCGTGTGTGTGTGTGTGTGTGTGTAAGAAAGAGAGACATGGGTTCTGCAGAGAAAGTTTATGAACCATTGCTTTAATCAGATTTTCCGACATGTTCATAATGTCAAGAAAGTGCAATGGTCTGATACGCAGGCAGTCACTTGGAAGGGCATGTTTGTTGCACCAAAAGGCGGATCATATGAAAAAAAGGTGCTTAACATGACAAGAAATTAAAATGTGTGTGTGAGAGAGTAGGTGGGAGTGTGTGTGCGTTTGTGTGAGTTGAGTGATGATGTGGGTCAAAACTTATGGGCTGATTTTTTAATTTCTTTGACGTGCAGCAGGAGCAAAATAAATCTGAAAAGCTTGACATTTCCAAACTAGCTCTCAAAAACAAAGCCACTGCAAACTGGGTGACAGCGATGACAAATGGTGTGTGTTTGTGTGCGTGTGCGTGTGTGAGTGGGCAAAAGAATGAGAGAGAGAGAGAGGTTGTCCGTGTGCAGGGTCGTAATAGAATGAACAACTATATGTATTCTGTGTAATTTCTTCCAAAGCTGTGTATTCATTACCATGGGAGTATTGCTCATATGTGACTCTCGCTGTGCATGTATGCGTGAGTGTGTGTACGTGTGTGGCCTCGATAGTAATTATTGATTAGATCATGCAGCTGAAATGAGCTTTGCCGTCCTAATAAAGACGAGAACAAAAGCAGGAGGGAGCGAGTGACAGATTAAAGGAGCTCGTTTAGAGAGGAGGAGGAAACAAAGCTTAAGGACTAAAAAGAGCCCGCAGAGATTGTTTGGCCGATTGTTCTCGCTCCTCCCAGCCCACTCCATCCTTCAGCTCATTTGTTTACCATTTTTATTCAAGCCCTCATTTGTGTATTCATACGCATTCATCTTTTAATCCATCATTTCATGTGTTTGTGCTTCTGATAATTCACCAGCTTTGGTTGAACATTATGGATTGCTATTTCACGATTTTTCAAGTGGGATGAAAAATGAAGTGCCGACAAGGAGCGTGTGTGTTTAGGTTATATTACAAAATAAGTGTAAAAATTCTCATTACAAACATGGTCGTCTGAGCTCACAGGGGGCGAGGTCACTCCTCATCAGGACTAACATAACGATTCAGGATCATCAAGTTTAATGATCTTGAGGAAAAAGACTTGAGAATGTCCAATAAATGCTCAAGTGGGATCATGGCTAGTTACTGAGATGGCTGCGGCTTATGGCTAACAGCACTGTTATGCTCATTGTACCATTATGTGACCATTTGTGTCTCAATATGAGCCTAATGTTCCTGTAAGTCAATACTCCGACCCTGTAGAATTCAAAGGTTTATTTTTACTGCGTTTCTCTTGTGTCTGTTCCTCTCTCCAGGTTTTTCAACACAGACAGGTGGATACAGTATTGATCTGTTTCGATAAAAGCTGATGACAGCTATTATTTGTGTTCCTATATTCAAAATATATAGATTTAAACAGTTAATGTGCATAAAGCTCCCAAAAAATTAGATTTTTTCCTCAAAAACTGCAGTTCTTTAAACAAGCTTTAAAGTTGTATTTATTAGTATTTCCTACATGAACAGTAAATCCAGAGATATCATTACAATCTTCAACATGCTTGACCAGATTTTACACTGGGGATCTGACTCTGTTAAGTCAGTTTATTGTCCGGTCCAACCGATTCTCAGAGTTACTCTTGGAATTTACTTTAATTGGCAAAAGCTGCCTTTATTGAACAACTTTCAGTAAGTCTCCAGCCCAAGATAACACAGATAACATGGACTCGACATCCTCAGGGTCCCTTTTTAAACTTCAAAAGTTCCTCCAGAGCCATAATAGACTTTACATAACTAATTGATAGTCAAGGGCTCCAGTTACTGCTGAACTTTTAAGGGTAAAATCTTTGGAGTGCTCCTTTAAGGAAAAAAACAAACACAAACAAACAAATAAATAAAATTAAAGGTTAATTTAGTGGTTAAATGAACTAAAAGGGCACTTAGAGCGCACAGACTTCTGCCAAAGCCAAAAGTCAAAGTGGCATGCAAATCTGTCAATGAAACCATACTGTACGGCTCCAAATAAGTATTTTTTTAATCTGCTAGAATTACATCAAAATATGGTTGTGCCTGGTGAAGCCTCTTTATCTCAGCTGTGCATTGGTGTATTTTTAAATTACTGCTGCTTTAATAAAGCATAAAATCGAGAAACTTTTTCTCAACATCTCTGATTCAGTTATTTGCTGATATTTCATACTAGAATGTAAAATTATAATTAGTACCATGGTATGTACTTGTTGCACTTGTGACAATGTTACAAATATACTGGTTTTACTGTCCTTCAATTGAAGAATTTAATTTATTCTGGTTAAGGCCAAACGCTCTATCTTGCGATATTTACATGAACCAAACACAATTTCTTTGTATCCGTCCCGGGATCCATTCCAATATTTAACAGGTTTTTTGTTGGCCCACACACCATTTCACTAAGTCTCATAAAGCTACATTTACTAATAATAATACAAATCACTGTATTTTTGTGAGTTTGAATAGCTCTTAAAATATTTACAATAACTTCTCACTCATTAGTTTTCATAATCTAAGCAGTGCAGATACACAGGAAGTTAGCTAAGGGAACTTGGGATAATATCCTCATGTTTACCTCCTAACATTACAAAAGGTGTTTGCTTTTTGCCCACGGCCCAACATTAAGTTTCAGTCTGGCGGAGAAAAATCTGGGCATCTCTGACAAAGATCAGATAGACTGTTGAGTCATCAGCCATATCAAAGAAAGACATGCTGAGGGTTTCTGGTATCAAATGACAAGCACCAACTACGTTTGCTTTGTAACAGGGCAACTTCAGCCTGACCAAATTTGAATTAAAAGGGATGATATAAAAGTATAATGCTAACACCTGTGCTGAAGACTTTAAAAGACGACAATTCTATGGCCCAATTTTCAACCATTCCAGTGGGGAAAAACAAAAAGGAACACTTTCTCCAAGCAAAGCCAGTGGCAAAATCCTCAAAGCACACTTCAAAAGGTCTGAAGAGTAACAGCCTGAACGTGTGGATCTCATTTTGCAAAAGACCCGTGTTACCTTTACAGACTCTGTATCTGCCCTGGTGTGCTTTGAGTGAGTTCAGGCCTCTTAGAGACGACTAAATCGACTTCATAGCAACAAATGCACCAGCACAAAACTACATCCTTTACTGCTGGGATTTAGTGTCGGTCTTTAGCCTCACTTCACCTTGACCTTGAAGGTACTTTTAAAGTGTAGCCACGGCACACGAGGGGTGAGGGAGAGAGACAGACACAAAGAGAAGCAGCTGAGGAGAAGGAGGCAAGCAGAAAGTGAGAGGGAGGCAGAGAGGGGCTGGGAGAGCTGGGGGGGGGGGAGTTAAGTGCTCTCAGGGGAGTAGACTGTGGTTAAGGATTATTAAATGGGATCAATAACTAACAAGGCCTCTGTGCACATACACACACACGCACACATGCACGCATACGTATACACACACACACACACAGCTGCTTCTCTCTATGCTCTGCCTTTCTGTCCTCCCCTCCTCAGTCTCCAGTCTCCCCTCTGTCTAAACTCTTCACATGTACTGCTGCTCTCCAT
Source organism: Ctenochaetus hawaiiensis (assembly GCA_029783645.1). Classification (NCBI taxonomy): domain Eukaryota; kingdom Metazoa; phylum Chordata; class Actinopteri; order Acanthuriformes; family Acanthuridae; genus Ctenochaetus; species Ctenochaetus hawaiiensis. The sequence continues at coordinate 3,762,035 of JAPZDY010000024.1, forward strand.
TTCACCACTTTCAATTTTCAGCTGCTGAAATCATTTATTTTCAGCACTAATTACTGATTTCAAGTCACTTTTTTGTGTCTCTTCATCATCTGCCCGTGATGCGTATAAAAAAGGCGTACAAGATGTTTTCTTTGCTGATTTTACGGGTCAGGGTCCACCATGGGATGATGAATGTCTGCAGGGACATGCAGAACATAAAATACAAAGAAGCCACTGACTGTGCGCAAATTAGTTTATTGTCCTTTGGTAGAACAACCAAACAATTTAGATGTTCTTGTTCTCTCTATTAAATCACATGATCTTCATCAGCAGATCATGAAATAGCAGGAGTAGATCTAAAGCCACAGCTTTCAAGTCACAATGCACAAAAGTTCTCAAAAGGCTCAGAATCACATGGACTTTGAACAATGATTGGCATTTCCATGACAACCTGTCCAATGCCTTGTGGTGAAGAAGATCATGCAATACGGCTTAACGCTCCTCAACAGCTGCTAAATTTACATTATGGTGTGATTCTATTCTTAACAGATGTCTCAAGGTCAAAAAAGAACTCTGAACCTCAATTTCAATCCTCATTTAACTTTGTAAAAGTCATTAAGGGTCTGAATTATTATAGCAAGTACCAAGACTCTCATTTATCTTGGAACATGAACAGTAAAAAGTTTCATTTCTTCAGACTGACAGATGAAAAAAGTCTGAATGAGAGATTAAAGCAGACAGCGGCAAGACCAGGAGTGACACAGACTTCTGTTATCTGCTCATCAATGATCATCAATGCTTGTGAGGAATCTGATCAAAATTCTGAATTAGAATATTAGTTTAGTGCCTCCTGTAGCTCACATGTGAGGTGAGTCACTCATAGTTTTCATGGACTGCACTTAGTGCCTGCTAACCCACTTCGAATAAGAAGTCTGATATCAAAACCACTGTCACCCAAATCCTCCCCTTCTTCCCTGTCTGTTGCCCTTCATTCCTGCCTCTCTCCTTCCAATCCCAGTGGCTTTATGTCACACTGGACACGTTGTCAACGACTTGGCCTGTACTGTTACCATTGTAACATCCCCCATCCTCAAAACACAATCAGACAGCAGTGAGAAAAAGGAGAAAGACGGGGCAAAAGTGAGTGGGATCCCTGCAGCGGTGAGATATGAGGTGAATAACAAAAGGGAGGACCACAGCTGTGTGGATGGATGGATGAATGATAGACAAGGAGAGGAGCGACAAAGGAGGAAGGGGAGCCAAGAACGCTGCTGTGGGGTGATAGAGACAAAATGGAGGGTGTGTGATGAGGGTGAGGGGAGACAAGGATGCTGGACTTGTTGCCTTTCAGTGGCTGCAGTCTAAACGAGGAGCAGCAGAGACTGAGGGGAAGTGATGACTGAGAAAGACCACAAAGCTGGTGGAAACACACCAGCTGAAACCTTTCTGCCCACAAAGCAACACTGAGATAAGATAAAAATCTCACTGACTATAGAAAAACAGGACCATCTTCATGTTAACTTTACCTAAAATACGCTTGCTGAGTTAAATGAAAAGACCATATCAATATCAATTTAAGTCTGTATTCAGGTGATTTGAAATGTGTGTAGGTTTTCTGTATTTTAGGAATTTCAGCAAGTGGAAACATCTGGAACACCCCTGCATGAGGAAGTTCCTGCATGGAACTCAATGTAAAACCACAGCTTGTTTTTTCACACATTGGTTCCTGATCAGATTAAAAAAAGGAGATTTAGCATGTTATTTTGTAAGCTCTAGAGGTAACAGGAGGCCAGCTGGTTGCACTACTACCTTCACAGACGACATACATTCAGAGTGAAATGATGGACCCTCTCATTTACACTGCAGCAAGAAAGCAAATAAGTGCCTTTTTCTAAATGTCAAACTTATTATTTAAACAGATGGGGGCATCAACATCAGTTGGGCTTCTCTATAACGATTAAGAAACAACATTAGTGTACTTAAACAGTGAAAATTATCACAAATTTTTAAAAGCCTTTGGGATCTGGAGATAGTTGTGCTTTGCTTTGCTTGATCATGTTTTCTCCTGCTTCAGGTTTGTTTTCTAATCAGTTGGTTGCTTGTAATAATAGCTGCATGATTCACCAATCAAAGAGTTTCACTAGTACAAACTACAGACTAAAAATTATGGCCAAGGACCCTGAATGATTTTTCAGACTGAAAGGATATAAAGGTCCTTGATGTGTTTGAAAAGCATCAGAGCTCAGGAGAAGATCCTAGAGAGAGGACGAGGATACAGCAGGAGAGAAGAAGTTGAATGAGTGCAAAAAGAGAACAAAAGTCTGTGATGGAAAGGTAACCAGACTGAGGGTAAAAAAAGGACAAAATACTGAACAGGAAAACAGAGGGATGGAAATAGACAGTGTGTGGGTGACAAGACAAGAGAAACAGCAGAAATATAAAGAATGTTTTTAGGAGGATGGAGAGAAAAAAGAAAAGTGCTGTGACGAAAGATGGAGCTTTTCTGGAAAAGTGAGAGGAATTAGACACAGTGTGGTTTTGGGTCTGTGTGTTTTTTGGGTGTGTGTGTGTGTGTGAGTTGAGTGGGGGGGGGGGGGGGTGCAGCAGAAATGAAAAA
>JAPZDY010000024.1:3776571-3788529 GCA_029783645.1 Ctenochaetus hawaiiensis
TATGAGACAAGACAGCAATATAACCTGCAGAGTACACTACAAACAACAACAACAACAAGGCCAGGCTCTTGCTAGTGTTGAGCTGGCTCAACAAAGCCTAAAGCCTCAGTCAGAGGTAATGGATACCACAGCGCTGGTTATCAACTTGCTTTGTTAAATCAGTGTGCATGGTTCCAATAAAAAAGGACATTTGTTGTATCATGTGACTCTACACTAATGAACCAAATGTGCCATTAACTCCCTCCTTTGAAGAATATGAACAAATGATCAGGGCAAAAAACATTTTATTATGAAGATAATTTATGAGAGCATTACCTGTAGTAAATGACTAACTGTGTGGGTCTTAACATGGACATGTATTTGCTATGTAAATGCCTGAAGGTTATTTCCAACATGACAGCTCTGCATGCTAAATCTCTCACATTTGGAATCTTTTACAGCAGATTGAGGCATTATACCCAAGAACTGCAAGAGTGTTTTTAGGCCTTTTTCTGTCCCTCAGTTAAGGATGCATGGAAACATTGTTGCTTTTGGACAAAATGGAATATTTTTTTTTTGATAAATAATTTCTTCTATTAATACCAATATACTAATCAATTTTATAATCAGTTGTCTATTAACTGTAACATACCAGCAGTGTTAATGGACTTAAACAGTTCAAGACCAAGTGTAACAACATAATCCAAAGCGGTAACATTATGCTTTGAAGAGAATTACACCATATTTCACATGTAAGTAAAGGTCATATTGATTCATTATGTTGTGAACTTTTGGTTTTTGTTCTGTGTTTTCATAGAAGTTTTTTTTTTTAAAGCCAGCATGGTCAAGTGGTCAGAGAACACTAAATACATTCAGGCCTGACATCCGAAGACATCCCAAGCACAGAAGAAGAAAATAAGAAGAAAAAAAATAAAAATCCTGGCAGAGTCTCCACAGATACAGACACCACCACATATTTCAAGTGTGTCATAAGTGATGATAGAGAAGGACTTCTTTACAGATATCATTTTTAACAAAAAATAGCATTTTCCACCTTTGCTCATGTTAATTTATCAGACATCAGTCCCTATTTCACTCAATATAATAGACACTCTACGGTGGTTTAGTCTATAATGAGCACTGAGATCAGCTCTTATTATTTATTATTGAAAAGTTTGCATTCTGGGATTGTTAGCCGAAAGAGAGAAGCTGTACATGTTAACTGTAGTCCTTATTAAACAGTATTTTGGAATCACTGCAATCTTCAGTTAGAAGCCTCATCCTACTTATTAATAACTCATTGGTATAACCAGGAGCGATACAGTAATGGCCTCTCTTTTGTTGTTGTGGCTCGATCTTTCACTTTCTGTCATGAACCGTCAATGCTAACTCTGTAACTCCTGCGCTACCAACCATCCAACCCCATCACGTCACAGGTTACAGTAGTGAAAGGTGGCGGCCTTCATGCTACAAAACACATAACGGGACATTGTTTTTTCTTTTATGTTTGCATTTTTAATCAGTGTCAGGTAATTTTTGAATAGGGTGGACTTTCATTTAAATCATATTCAGTTGTCCACTTTAATGGCCCATGGGTCAAAGTTTAGGATGCCTTAGATGTTTTAAACATTCTGGTTCATGAGAGAGACAGACTGATGATATTCACAATTTTTTTATTCTGCCAGTGTTTAAAAAACTTGGGCTTGATACTTCCTCCTAACATATATTTGAACAAACATTTTCTGGAACAACTAGTTCACATGCCAGAAACGGCTGATCTAATAACTAAAATCTCACATCTTTATATTTAAAGTCATGTGCATCTATTCAAAGTGTGGAAAAAGATATCAGTGCCATTTTACGCCATGTCAGACACATCTGTCACATCTTTCCCTCTCTCTACTTCTGTGACAGGCGATTGTATACATTTATGTCCAATCGATGACTGTGACAAATAGCATAACGCTGCTGTTTTCATGGTTGGCTTTTATCTGCAACACTGCTGCGGGTGTCACATGATCATAAAGCTTCAGAACAAAAATCTCATGGAAAAGGAAAAAAAGGCAGCAGGCACAGCATTCAGTCTGAATATACAGGAGAACATTCCTGATATAGCAAATGTTTTGGTTTTAAATACCATTAAATGTAATTTGATTTAGCAAAGGTTATGCCATATTTAATTTTAAAGATATGTGATTAAACAACACGAGTCACTTGTTTCTTATCTGTATTGAGTCTTTTGCAGCTGATGAATCTACAAAAGTTTCATATCCTCAATGAAACCAAAGAGTTCCTGTGTAGACTGACATGTTACAGTGTGAGAGCAGTAATCTTAAGTACTACATAGACAGCTATTCTGTGTTCATGTGAATCTGTGCATGTCTGTGTGTGTGCGTGCATGCATGTGTGTGTGTGTTCACTACACAGCAGCTGACATCTCATGAGACTAAAGGGGCAGGGAAGGGGGTAAAAAGAGTGTTAGAAAACAACTTGGAGGTACAATGGGGAGAAATATACACAGGCAGAAAAAGCAACTAGAACAGAGCTGAGAAAAAAAAATATTTCAGTTGTCAGAGGCCTCTTCTTTATTCTTTGACAGCACAAATGAGAAACTGTGCATTACATCACATGTATACTAGCTTCACATCTGCATTTTTCACAGAAAATCAGAACGTTAACTTGATGTGGACCATACTGACCTTTTTCAGCTATACAAGCCATAAATTTACACAACATAACTTGAAATGAAAAGCATGAAAAATCTTACTTTAAATAAAGACTCTGAAGGTTCTGACCTTTAGAAACCAGTAAGTTCCACTGCCTGACTATTGAAGTAAAATATTACAACAAGTTTATTGAATATTTAAAACCCTGATGGTCTGAAGCTCACCCTTCCATCCTTCCATGAAGCCCATTCAACCGGAGCCCAATTGACTTGCAAAATTAATACCTAGACACCAAAAAGCCAGCATTTTTTCAAATACTACATACTATTTCTGCTGTGAACAAACTTTTATCTACATTCTTTTCTAACACATGTAATTAAAAGGGCAGAAGCTCCTCTACTGACGAGAAGAATTCATATACTTTTGAGGCTTTATACATAACTGTGGGATGTGTAGCTAAATTTACTGCACAGTTAAATGACATAGTACAAATCAATAGGTGAAAAGTCTAGTTTGATGACTGCTTACTAAATTCACCAGAGCCTTCCAAGAAGCCCAAAGTAAAGTAGCATACTATGAGGCCAAAGTGATGAGGAAGGAAGCATTAAAATCTCAGAATGCTGAATGGGGTTTGGTGTACCGGTACTGCTCAGACGGCACATAGCTGTGTGAAGTGATTTAAGCGTACGTATGTTAGAAACAGCACTCACCTATTCTGAGAAACACTACCACGCTGAACATTGACAGCAAGGTAGGGATCACCACACCGAAGAAGATAGAGAGTTTCTTCGGTTGCCGTTGTTGGGTTACCCTGTGCCTGGGGCTGCCCGGGTGCTGCTCCAGGGCCTGCCCGGCCGGAGGTGACCGCGGCTCGGATTCATTGACGCTCGTGGAGAGCCGGTAGTGGAGAAGGGGAGTCCGCTCTGTCATAGTGAAAGCTGCCTCCGTACAAGTTCACTATTTCTTACAGGGCTCTGGATAGTTTCAGAGCGAGCTGTCTCTCCAGCTTTACTATACCTGACTGACAGGGTCAACGACTATTTCCGAGAAGTCAATAATTGTTTCCAATGTTTTTCTCGAAAGTTAGTGACGCCTCCTAATCAGGAATTGATTGCCGGATGCTAGGCGGTAGCTACATAGCAGAGAGGAAAGTAACAGCTTTCGTTGTCAACCACAATGTTTAAATCAGCGTGGCAAACCTTTAAAACCTAGTGAAGACTTACTCGTTGTAATAAAAATGGTTAAAAATCTATACAAGCGGCACATGTCTCGCCTCTAACTCTGGTGAATTTCTTATTGAAATCACTGGCCAGATTATCATGTGATGTACGTACGATTATCATCTCAATCGCAATCACAACTTCCGGTCATAACTCAAAATATAAAAGCTACTGAAAAGTTGGTACAATGCGCCCAATAAATACGGAAGGTGAAGAGGAAACAATACGGCATTTTAACAAGAATGTATTGTACATGCATATTTAATTTCCTTGGTGTGGTGCATATGCATATTTAACTAACATAAATAACATAACATAAATCTTGATCTGTAGCAAAGTAGTGCTTGGTGCCCCAGAAAAGCATCTACCAAACGACTAAGAGAGTGTAAAAGCTATTGTTTGGTGTAAAGTCAGACAGAATATTTTACCAAAATATAGGAGACAAGTGCTAGTGCTTGAGACACAACACAAATATGTGCAAAATACATCTGTTTGTCCAATTATTTTGAAGGTGAATACTGCAACTTCCGTTTAAGTCCCGTCTGAGTTCGTCTCGCTTGACAAAGCTCTCAAACGCCTGGATTTCCCTAGTCGTGGTTGAGAACCGTACTTTCCAAGCCCCTTGCCTTTGGTCATATGACCAGGCTGGCTGAGCCAATCAGAGCACCGCCACCTGCTGATGGGAGCCGCATCCAGTTAGACACAGAAAAGCAAAACTGGCGGTTGATTTCACTTGAAAAAGTAAAATATAGGTTTTATTTAATGTGTTTTTTATGAATACTTTTAAAGATTAAAAAAACATTACATCGAAGTAAGCTAGATAAATTATAATGGTGACATGCTTTAAATTTGTTTATTCAAACCTCAATAATATAAAATAGTTTTGTTTTTTGTTGTCGTTTGCACAAAAGCCCTTTTACACGGGTCATAATGGTTTCAAAAACACACTACACAGTGGAAAAACTACTGGAATAAACCAAGGATGTCCCATTTTTCCTTCACTTTTCTGTTCTCAAATAATAATACAATGCTAGTTCACTCTTGAGGTTTTTATTGTAAAACTTTGGTTTAAGGAATTGGTTTAAAATTAATGATAAAAGTCTTCCAAAGAGTACAGAGTAGTGCAACAGAGTATTGGCCAAGTCCCCTCCCAAACCGCCCTCTCATGCAAATAAATAATACAATAACACACAATACATAGTCTGACTAGCAGTCTGGGCATTTTTTCTAGACACTAAAGTGATTTACTAAGAATTATATATCATTGAAAAAATACAGCAGCATTATTACGTTTGTAATATATAAACAAATTGATACAAATATTTAAAAAAGTAAATGCAAACATATCTTAAGTAATGCACAAAACCTCTATGTGCGTACATTGCTACACAACTGCATGTATACATTCACACATCTATGCATTTTCAACACGTTTCCTAAGATCTTACAAAAAATATATATTTACTGATTTTATTGTAATGAACAACAGTTTCCCTGTTTTTGAAACTAAAACTACCCATAGCTGACTCCCCAATCATTGGCAGTGAATTGAGGAAATTTTGCCACTCTCGGCTCTGTTGAGCGCTGAAAAATGAATCACAATTGTTTGTTTGACTGTATCGTTTTTTAAAAACCTTTTTTGCCTTCTTTGACATATCTCTTATAAAAATATAAACAATTAAAATTGTTTATATTTTTTTCTTGCAAGCCAGGGTTTTAAAATGTGTAGAGTTAAAATGGACAGTTTTCTAAAATGAAGCTGTGATGAGATGAGTTGTCTATTTTCCTTGTTACAATATGGGCAGGTCACTGCAGAACCCAACATAGAGCACCTCACAGCCCGCACCCACAGAGGGTGCTCAGGTTACAGTTTGGATTACACACTGCAAGAAGTATGACAACAAAGTGTGCTGTCACACCATGTTTACTTTCACGTGGGTTGAAGGAATGTGATTATCAAAGTGAGGATCATTAAAATACACTTACTTTACTTCCATGGAAGTAGATGAATGCAGGAGGTCAGAAATAAAGTCAAGATAAGGCAGCAGCATTCCAGCAGGATAAACTCCACTACAAAGATCCTTTATCTCTTTGTATACTATTTTCATGGCACTAACAGTTTGTTGCTCAATATTTGTTTGTAAAGACCTGCCCTAGCAACTTTTCTGCCTAAGTGAATCAGATAAAGATCTCCCACACAACTTCACAACATCATCAAACTGCATTTTTGTTTTCTTTGTTTTAATGGTGAGACCTCTAGTGCCACACGAGCCGCATGGCTCAAGCGATGGCAATGCTAGTCTGGTAGTCTATTAAAAAAGTAATGTGTCCATCACAATTGGATGGATTTCATTAATCTTTACACAGATTTTAATGGTACTGAGCAGATGAATACTATTGAATTTGGCTGATCCTTTAACTTTTTCCCTAACGCTGTTATGAGGTCAAACATGTTAATTTGTCATTTCTTTCAAGAGCAAACCTGTAAAACTTATCACATTTCCATTAGCCTCAGTTGTATTTTACATTTAATGCTAGTTAGGAGAAGTAAGCATGCTAACACACAAAACAAACATGTCTAACACAGTAAACATCATACAGGATAATAGCAAGACAACTGCAAGTTATCACTGTCGTTGTGAGCATACTAGCAGCTTCTATTAGCATTTAGCTTAAAGCACCACTGAGCCTAAGTGCAGCATCACAGGGATGCTTACAATGCATTGGTCTTTTTAGACAATTGAACATTCTGTAGTTTTCAAGCAGCTAGCCTACGACTGAGAAGGTGAAATATTCATCTTTAAGTTAAATAAACTGCTTAAGAAGTCACAGAAACACTTAAAGAATTCCTTGGAGTTTCTTTCAGTGTAGACTTGTTTTAGATGGTCCTTGTGCCATTTTAGAAGCATTTTCACACTTTTGTCTCCTTGTGAGTAACTTTTTATAACATCCAGCTCAAAATTATGGTGACCACACACTGGCGACCACATGCTGGTCCTTATTTCCACATGACCAGGAAACCACAAATAATTTCCTTCCACAACCAAACTGTTCTTTCGGCAAATTCATCTCCACTCCTTTTTTGGGTTGTCATCAACATGACAGACCCTTTCAGTCCACAATGTGCTGCTCCTGTCTATCCCATTGCATCCTGGATGAGTTCTAAGGTTTTACAGGAATTGTGTCAGTTAGTGTTGTTGTCCTGTTTACTTCTTTGCAGATACTGTTTTTAAGGTCACTAGCAAGGAGCTTAAGTTTTCCCCTCAGTAGCCTTCCATACTCAATAAGCACTTTGTCCAGGCTGGTTTGGCTGGAACAGCTCTGTACTGCAAATTGAGATGGTGTCATCAAGTCATTCTGTAAGAAACAAAAGATGATATTAGTTTATTATACACCACAGTGTTTTAAAGCTTTTGATAAATGTGTTTTTTGAACATTTACAGACAAATGTGAATTGGTGGATATTAGCATGTTTATGTTGTATGTTTACTTTCTTGCTGTGTATCATGTTGGAGTCTCAGAGAACTACTTTTGTTACTACACGAATGTAGTAACAAAAGTAGTGACTATCTCCTGGTATGAATAAGGTCATACCAGAGGATGAATCAACAGTTCCTTAATTATATCTATCATTAATGTATCTATATAAATAACTCATTTAAGATTTAATGAAAATGTCACATTGTTTATCCAAAATATAACACTTTGTATTCATTTTCTTGTGAGAACTTTTAACTCTTTTGTCAAATGGATCCAGTTTTATTTTTAAGGTTTTCTTCATTCCTCATTTTGCATCTTAATGTATAACAGTTTAGAATTATGCACACAACAGTACATGTCATAAAGCCCCATGATAATTTGAGGTATTCACATTTAAGTGTCTCACCTGTAGCTGAAGCCCTTTGACGATTTCCAGATGGTTCGTGATGTGATGTGCCAAGCTTTCCAACAGTGGGATCTGACACTGCAGTGTGGTCTGATTTCTCACTCCCTGCACTCCATCTTGAAACATCTGGAGGGCACCAACCACCTCTGCACGCTTCTGCTGAAGCTAGATAAAAACACACAAACTGTCACAATGTTGCTGTAAAATGATAAATAACCAGTTGGAAAGGTTTACCAACATATCTTAGTACTCATATACATTGTTAATATTTGATGGGGCAGTTAATTAATTAACACTTAAGGTCAACTGCCATGACTCTGTAAGGCTTTACTTGAGCTAAATGATAACATTAGCATGCTAACATGCTCACAGTGATAATGTCTTCATGTTGATGTTCAGCATGTATTACAATGTTAACCATGTTTCTCATGTGAGCTTAGTATGTGAGCATGTAAACATTTGCTTTCGTACTAAACACAAAGTACAAATGAGGCTAATGGGATTTAATGCAGGTATTTGTTTATAAAAAGAATTTTTGTACAAATTAAAATTAGGCAAAATGATGGCTCTAAATAAAAAGTCATGAAGCGTGAGACATGATATACAATCAAGTGAAAATTTCATTTGAATCATTGAGTGTGAAAATGCAATGAGAAGTCATTCTGTCTCTCACAGTTCTTGTTGCAATTGCAGGTAACCACCTCTTAACGCCATCTTCCTGTGGATGTTCTGCTCTAGTAATGTCAGGCTTGGATGTTGTCCATTTCCACTGAATTCAATGTTTTTATAAGAGTGTGATTACTATCGTGCTCCCCTTGTCACTATGCACCCTGACAGGGATAGGCTCCAGTCCCATGGTGCCCAATAACAAAGAAGTCCCTGGACATAAAAGTATTTTTTGTAGTTCGTTCACATACTTTCTGTTTAATTTGCTTGTTGCTTGCTTGTTCAGTCTTCACAGAGCATGTGACTTAGAAGCTAACCTAACAATGAACCACCTGAAATATCTTAACAACTACTAAGTCACTTTTACACCAATATTAGCTCACATATACAGGTTTGAAAACCTCAATAAACATATTAAAAAATGTGAAATTTATTCTGTTCCCAGTGTCTGTGGATGGGTATTCATCATAATTATTTATGATTATGGCCTAAATCTAATAACATTCATGCTAAGCTAAAGTGGTGAACAATTCAAATACACACAAGCATCAGTATTTTTACTACTGTCACTGCAGGCATGTAAGCATGCTAACATTACTCCACTGTGCCTTCTGTTCCCACTTTGCTCTCAACCTGCTGCTGTATACAGGAGCCAACACACAAAAGAAGCTTTAAGTTTGAAGTTTGGTTTTCCATCACTTCTTTTTGGCTCCTCATCCTCATTAGTGCCCAAAGACTAGTATCTCATAATTTGTGGTAACAAATAAAATACAGTGTTATAGAGCTAAATTTTCCTTTTGTAATGGTTCTTAAAAAACAAAAATAAATCCTATTTTGAGCATTTCATGCCACAAATCTAACTGTCACAACTACATAGTTATTTCAACAGGAAGTGCAGGAAATTTTGGCACATCAGTTTGGCAAGACAGCAGACATTACCTAACTTTACTGGCACACTTTGAAAATATTGCCAGAACTAATAACACTCTTATTTTTTTCAGTCTATGTGTATGACACGTCAGTATATCGAATTTTCATGCTCAAGCAATATTTAGATTTTAAAATATGCCCCCTACAAAAGCAAGCATAATATTTGCATAAGATAACATAAAATAACATAATATTGTTTCTTGATCCTCAGGACTGTCCTGATGTACTCAGTTAAGCCTGATTCATCATTCACAAAAGAGGCCTTTTAACAGGGAAAGGAAAGCTGTTGATATGGGCTTTTTAAGCTACATGTTTTCCATGTAAAATGACAACCAAAATAGCTTACTGTCACAGCGTTAACTGGGACACAGACAAAGTGCGTCATACCTTTGCACAGTATTCTGTATTTAGGTAGCGAAGGGCAGAAAAAACCCTCACAGATATTGTCGGTTTTTGCAATTGAACATCAAATTCATGAATGACAGAGAAAACAGGAGTTGTGGGTGTGTACATGCTTTGGTCAGGTATTACTCACAGTTTTATTTGCCCATTCTGCAATGTTTACCGCAACACATGGTAGCTGCACAGATGTGGACAGTGTATCTGAACCCACGCAGTTCACCTGAGAGCAAGATCAAAGTTTTGTCACACACATTCATATAATGAAAGTCGCGCATAAATTTAAAATGAAAAAATTGAGCCATATCACTGAAAATTTTTCTTTTTTTACTATTTTTTGAGTGCATATTTACTAGAAAAGCTCTCACAACAACATGTCAGATTGTTTTTGTAATGACTAAGACTGAATTATATCAGTGCATACATTCTCACCATGTTATGCTCCAAAATCTTTTCCTTCATTCTTTTCCTGGCATGAAAGTTGCACCAAAAGTCAGTATCTTTGGCCTGGACATCAGGCAGATGGGAGGAAATCACTCCTATCAGCAGCAGCAGGAGTCCTAAAGGAGCACACAGCAGAGATGACTGATGAGCTGCCATCTGTCTCCTTTTTGCAACTGCAGCAGAAAACAGTAACTTATATACCCCTCCACTTTTGCTATCCTCAGTCCAAATCTCGCTCAGTTAAGGTAATTACACCCTGTCTCACCTTTTAGCTGTTTCAATATCTAGAACCAGTATGATATATTACACCCTTGCCAAATTCCCACCCACGAATTTTGCCCTGACAAGTACTTCTAAAACCATTCACATCTGCCCTCATACTCTGCTGATAGGAAAAAATTAAAGTGTAAATAATGGAACAGAATGAATGAAGGGTTGTGTTGAAAACCACCCACAGTCTAGTCTTTTCCAAATAAGATAAGACATTGTTTGAGTCATAAACAGGCGCATACATGACTTGTGGAATCTCCTAGTGGATTGAGGTTTCGAATTGCAGCTGCAGTTCCGACATGATAACATGATTGACATTATGTAACATTCTGTTTGATGTTCAAATGACACGTTTACGGCACTTTAGTGAGGCTATGCATAAATCACAGTTGACTCAATATCTGCACCTTTTGTTCATGCTGTCAACTTACTGCTATAAGCCATAACCCGCTCCAGGGTGCATGGTGTGCATCAGCTGTGGTCTGTCAACCTCCATTCCTTTTCCGTTCAACCTCGTAAAAACAAGCTCATAACACAGAAGCTCAAAAATAATTGATTATTCAGTAGAAGTTCCGTTTTTCCGTTTGTAAAGCTCAGACAAAGTCCTGCGTCACAGATCCCAGGTCTGGTGAGAGCGCATTTCAACTGCTTTCTCTTTCAATAGACTACCAGTGCTTTAACAAACTGGTAAGGCGAGGCTCACACGAAACTATGACCAAGCTACGACTTTTAGAACAAGTAGGCTTTATATTTGATTTAGCCCAAAGTTAATGTTTGACTTTGGATCCTCAACGCAAACAAGACAAGAGAGGCACCATGTAGACCCAGACAGTACTAACCCAGTAATGACATGATGATCCAGACACGTATGACTCACCGTAATAATGTTTTTTAAGGTAGTGTAATTTTTATCTGTTGGACATCTGTCACATATCTGTATCTGCTGGTTTATATGATGGACTATCGATGTGCAGTGTAAAAACAGCAGCCACACTAACATGAAACCACCACCAAATATTACTTTTCTTTTCTTCTATTTATAATATTCATCATAGATGCATGCAAGAAGAGGGGTTCCAGCACTTGACAACCACGAGTCTAGAACAACAAACCATTTTTCTAAACACTGTTTGTTCCTCATCACAAATTTGACTTGGAAAATTTACACGTAGACACTTAGAGACACGTTTGCTGTTTTAATTTGTCATCTAGGCAACTGAGAACACTACCATAAGTCACACAGTTTCAGTTGTACAGCCCAAAACCACACATTTGTCTCTGCAGTTTATACAGTCTTTGGCCTACAAAGTGCAACAGTTTCTAGACCACAGCCAGCTGACATGGAGTTACATTAGCACTCACTGGGAGTCAGTTTTTTTCAGTCATCTGATGAAAATAAGTCCAATATCAGAATCAGAATCAGAATCAGAATCAGAATCAGATTACTTTATTTATCCCCTAGGGGCAATTCAGTTTGCAGATATTGGTCGCAGCACGA
>JAPZDY010000024.1:3802816-3828103 GCA_029783645.1 Ctenochaetus hawaiiensis
CCCCCCCCCATTGAATGACTTTAGTTCAGCTCAGAGGCAAAAGTAGGCTATATGAGCGGCCCGACACCCTGAACGGCTAAAGTTTTAAAGTATCAGCACGTGACATTTAAAGTTGCTTTGAAAACTGTTTTCGTATTCCCTTCACTGCGATGGCACAGACTTACATAGCAAACTTGGGTGAATTTCCATATTCAGTTGAAATGTTCCTCAATGCCTGGGTTGCTTCAAGAGTACGAGCAAACTAGCGCTAAACATCTGAGTCATAACCACAGTAAATGCCATTTGATTCATGTGTGAAAGTCCCTACGTACAAAGCTCATTGCGGTTTTATAAGGTAACTACTCTGGAGCGCAAAGCTGTGGGAACTCCACGTTAACCACTGCTTTTTAACGTTTAATTTTGCATGAGAAAGCTGTAATCAATCGGCTTTCCATTACAAGCATTGATTCCTCCGAGATGATTTATTTCAGCAGAGGCAGAAGTGGCAGGCAAAGCCAGCAGCTCACAGTTCGGCTTCTACTAACCGGAGCGGGCTGTTCAAAGTTAGTAGTCACTTTAATGAAAGAATAATGTGAACCAGGTTGGTAGTAGTGAAATAGGCATCAGCTCCAGTGAAGCTGGCAGACTGTAACATCATGTTTGGTGTGTGTGTGTGTGTACTGTTAGACAAGGGTGCTGACCACACACACTGCCTCCAGTTATCCCATCCAGAAATCACTGTAATATTCCTGTAGTAACACAGCATGACAAACACACAATTATGATTTTAGAACAGTAATAATAATGCTAAAAGCTATTTTTATCCCCTGTAACATCAATATACAGTGTAATCCCTATATATTAGAACAGTGATGTGTTTTGTGTGGTTATGGCTTCACTCCAGCACACTGGATTTCAAGAGAAACAATGATGAGAATGTTCTGTTTTTAGCTTTGACAGTGTTTGAGGGTGTTCACATGTACATTGGGTTAGGAACTGTAGCCATTTTTATCTTTTGGGTGTTTGCTAAGAAAAAATCTTTATTCTCTACATGGTTTATCTGATATAGATGTAAACACAAAGTCAGCAGTGTAACCCCTGTAGGCTTAAAGTGCATGTTTGTTTCAGTGTTGATATGCTGAAGTACAGAGATGAAACAATATTTATACTGTGTACATCATCCACTATAATAATCCTTTTAATATGTATTTAGCCTATACATAAGATCGGGTCAATGTAAAATTGATGCACTTTTGTACTTCCTATTGCTTACTTTGTTTAATACCATTTTGCATTTACAGTTTGTCCTCCATAAAATACATTTTTAACAAGGTTTGGCCAACATCATGTGTATTTCTTGGAATGTGCTAGTGCTTTGTTGGAAAATATCTGAATATCTCCCATTCACGCTCATGGATCATTTAGATGGGACAGGATGCGAGGTTGAGTCCCAAAACTCAAAAGGCATTTAGGAAGTTTTATCCACCTCCAACATGCTTGGGCAGTGAGCTGTGCAAGATTTATTTGTTGTTAAATCTGAAGAAATGGATTCAGTGCCTCATTTTTCATTATTTGTCATCCTGTATTTCCGACACAATAAAAGTCTTGCAGTTGCACTTTCTTTTGTTCCTCAATATCAAGAACTTTATGCAAGTAAGCTCACGATTTAAAAATTCTAATGTGCAACCCATAATGAATACCAGCAAAATTTAAAAAACTAACATTATATATGACAATTAATTTCTATAGTTTCTTATCAAGTGGTGGTCTTGACTGCCTCTTGTTTCAAAAAGAAGCTGATCTTTACTACCCGATGTTAACCCTGACAACAACCATATACAATCAGCTGTGTTTGTATTACAGGATGCTCATTCGGGGGTCGCTTCTACTCTTTGGAGGATACATGGCACCCAGATTTAGGGGAACCCTTTGGTGTCATGCACTGTGTCCAGTGTCTCTGTGAACCTGTAAGTATTGTCTCACAGTGACTCTTCTCTGTTTATGTCAATTCCAGCCAGTAACTATGCAGTAGCGGATTGGACAAGCTCTAACTCCAGATGAATTTGTAATCAAGTATTGCCCCAGAAAGGCAGAATTCTTTGCTGTGTGTTTTTAGATGGGATTTGGTGAGTGACTGATGTGTCTTATTCTGTTTTCTCTCTGGCAGCAAAAGAGCCGTCGTGGCAAGGTGTTTGGGAAAGTAAACTGTAAGAATATCAAACAGGACTGTCCAGACCTGGATTGTGATGACCCCATACTGCTCCCAGGGCACTGCTGTAAAACTTGCCCAAAAGGTAATGTTCTTCTGACCAATTCTCACCACCTGTTGCTCAGGAGTTTTCAGAAGCAGCCACCTTTTCAGCCTTTCATCGTTTTATCAAATCTAGCCATTGCACATGCTTGAAGTAGCTAGCTGAGAGTAAGAGCAAACACAACTTAAATTGCAGCTAAAACTACACAAAGGGCTCTGTCATTTCCCTTAATGGCTTTTTTTTTAATAATGTTTATTTTTGTATTTTTTCTTTCATATCTTAATTAATCTCCTTTTCCTCACTCTCTCTCTATTTCAAACTCTCCCTGCTGCACTCCCAGTTCATTTGCCCCCAACCCCAGCTAGTTAGTCTTTACAACAGCGGTTAAATGCAATGCGCAGGTCAACTAATTTTCCGTTCAGCTGCATCAGATGGACATTTTCCCTAACCAGCCACAACTGAAAGCACCACCCATCAATTTGGCTTAATTCACACATATTGCCTCTTGTCTGCACACTGCTGCACACTCAGTTTCACCTTATTAGAGAATTAGAGCTCCCCTCCTCATGCTCACACATTCACAGGGTGGGTCTTTATGCATCACTGTTACTCAGCAGATTGGGTGTTTTCCTACACTGTGTGTCTGGTAATGGAATGGAAAGTAAAGGTAAAGCACTGTGTGGACAACATTGCGCTGTGTGTATGTAGGCCTATGTGTATATGTGTGAGTGTGTGTGTGTGTGTGTGTGTGTGTGTGTGTGTGTCAAAAAATGGACATGGCCAAGATTGTGTGTGTATGTGTTGTGGTCAATTCTTAAGGAAAAGGTTGAGTGTGTTTGTCTTAGCTTTGGCACCAAAGCAACTAGTATGTTTGTGTAAGTTATGGAAAATGGTGTGTGTTTGTGTGCATGTGTTTATATGTGCACGTGTGTGTGTAATGTGGTGCACCTGAGGATACAGTGTAAGTAGGGAAAAGTGAGAGTGACACTACCCAGAAGCCCTTGAGCGTGCCCAGTGGAGCAGAGGAATGAGGGAGTGAGAAAAGAATGATGAGATTTGAGATTTGTGTGTGTTTGTATTTGTATGTGTGTGTGTGTGAATGTGAGTGTGTGTGAATCAAAGACCAAGAAAGAAAGCAGACAGATTTTTAGAAAACTGCCCTGGAGAAATAAAGTTTAGGTGACGAAGAGCCAGTGTTTGTTTTTCTTTCTCAAGATCGTGTCAGTAGGACTGTGTTTGGCTGAATCGACACCACTGCATGTGTCACTGTGTGTGTTTGTGTGTGTTTGTGCAAGGCAGTGAGGTCCACACATTACATCAAGACACACACCAGTTTCTCTTGAACAGCGAAACATTGTTGGGATCACACGACACAGTCACTTCCAATTCTCTTAAGCTGCAACAGACTACCCTGGTTACTTGGCCCTGACAGAGGGTAAAGGGAGAAAGGAAGTCAGGAAAACGGAGGGAATGCACTGTAGCTTTTGGTGTTTGATTTGAGTTGGTGTCTAACATGGTGCACATCATTCACTCCTATCATCCCTGCTCTTTCTTTTCTAATTTCTACCTGTCCTGCCCAGCCTGGATTTGTCAGTATGTCTTTGGTTGCGTGTTTCACAAAATTCTTTCAGACTCAGAACACAGTCAATTGAAAAAAGGGAGACAGCAACAAGTCTGATCTCATGTATGTACCAGACTTTGAGAACGATGAAGCAGAATGTGTTCCTTAAAGTTAAAATTTGCCTGGCTTTTATTGCCAGATAATGAAAGTCATGAGTGTTTCATTTAAAACCAAAATTCTGCTACTGCTTATAGTCTTCTTCTCAGGAAAAAATTAGGTAATAATAAAAATAATTAATGTTTGTTTAAAATTTCAACACACTAACATTAACAACATTTCCTTAAAAATTGTGTAATTATAACATATTTCATTACAGCTCTACAGCATATATATGTCTAAAAGTGATATTTTTTGTATTTTTAGTACTTTTTGTAGTTGCAATTAGTAAGTATTAGTAATTTCCCCTCCTACTTGAGGCCTACAAGTATCCTTTTTTTTCCTAACTTTTTTTCCTTTGGTAGGTGTGGATGACAAGAAACAGACACACTCTGTGGTGGACGGCTTTGAGTATTTCCATGAGAAGGGCAAAGAGAAGGAGGATGACCTCCACAAATCTTACAATGATCGATCCTACTTGAGCTCTGAGGAGGTGGGCCCCGGGGAGAGCCGCACTGGTGAGCAGAAGTATTCACAGACTGAAGTCCAGACCACACACTTTCACTGAAAAACAGTGGACTACCATTTGTTAGACCAGCACAAACAGCTATAAATAACTAATAAAACTTATAAATAAGAATTGTTTATGCACCAGAGAGCACATTCACACAGAACTTAAATTCAAGCATCACTTTTATATGCATGTACTTCAATTTGCACACACATAAACATAAAACATGCAATGAAATTATAAACATGAATGCTTATCATGACATGTTAATGCGTTTTTAGCTGATAGTCTTCTTTCGCTGCAGACTTTGTAGCAGTGTTGACAGGAGTAACAGACACATGGCTGCCCAGCTCCAGTGGCGTGGCCAGAGCTCGCTTCTCTCTGACCAGAACCAGCTTGACCTTCTCCATCACATACCAAAGGTAGCCTATTCTCTGGTGGTGGTGCTCTCTTCTTTTTCTGACAGCCTCATCACTGCTCATCTTTTCCAGCTATTTCTCAACGTATCCCATCAAATTTAAAGTCTCTTGAGTAGTAATAAATGCATCAAAACCTAACTGTTGCATTTTAATCGTGATTTTGTTGCAGTGGTCAGCAATAGAAGAAAGCACCAAATTTGAATTGCTGAAATACTGCATCATGAATGTTACTGGGCCAAGGTTGAAGGCCCAGTTATACAGCTCTTCTACATCCACATGCATTTCAGCTCTTTGAATGATTATGCAACAATTTTGAAATGCATAACTTTGGTAATATATATCTCCCAGGTAATTAGAAAATTGTGCTTCAGCACTGTTTTAGAAAAAGAGTAATATTCCACTTTGTCCCGTAACCCGCTACTTCTCTACTATGGAGACCCACTTGGATCTGTAGATATTATTGGGAGGGAGTGTCCCTTTTTACAGCATGGTGAATGCCGAATTTAGCTGTGGCAGAAGGCCAGTGTTCATTTTCTCAGGCAATGCTGACTTGCAGTTTTCTAATACTTGAAAAAGAAATAGCACAAAAGTTTTTAACTTCAAATGTTCCGTATAATCACTCACATAGTTGATTTGCACGTGTATGCAACAAGAGCTCTTTCTACCATACACCAAAAACTTATTAATCACCTTCCCTTTCCTTAAGCACGAAATGTTTCTCCATTTCATCCCACTGTTTTTCTTGATTTTGCAGAATGAGCCACCCAAGTAAAATAATATTCCTGGATTCAGATGGGACCACTGCCTTTGAATACAAAGTCCCCAAGGGACAGTCAGACATGGTAAGACATCACATAAATAGAAGTATCGTCTCCTCATGCTTCCGTTGCTTGCTCAGAGTTGTTTTCATTATGTGTGAATGTGTGTCTTTGTGTTTCCTGAGAGGAAGGGAGAAGTCAAGTACTTGCATGAAGAATGCCCTCAGTCAGTGACTCCATGCTCAAACTCTGACTTTTCCTCCTCATTCTGCCATTGTAAACAATAAACACAAGCACACTGTGACACATCCTTTGTGCTTCATTGCCTCATTCTAAACATCACAAACTCCATCTGATTTCAGTAAACATCAGACACACTCACACACTCACTCAAAAGATAACATCAGGGAGAGAGCACCATCATGTCAGAGGTGTGCAAGAATGAGTTTAGCAAAAGGCCAATATTATCCTAATAAATCAGTAAACTGATATGTTGGTGTAACAGTAGTACAAATGCATTGCCGTCCACATACTCCCCAAAGTCTGGCTCAATGACTGCACATCATTTCCTGCCAAGATACACACATCTCCTCATTCCATGTCAGACCTGAACACTCAAACACTCTTCAGCAAACACTGAACACAGTTCAGGGAGGCATGAGCCCCCCAAATACAGGTCCCTGAAATTGGCTTATTATTATTTTTAGATAAATGTTAGTGTCAAGTACCATAGGACCTTAGAGAAAACACTCTGGTGCAAAAAGGAAAGGGAGGGGTGATGGTGAGGGGTTTGCTGGTCCAAAACTTTTGAAAAGAAAATTTTTCACATGTTACATCATGCTTAGCAGGAGGACAGAGAGTATTGCTAATTAAAATGGAGATTACCCCAGAACTGAAAGTTATGGGAAGCAGGCACATTGCCACATATCTTCCCCCTGTTCTCAGGGAGAAGTAGTGGTTTATTGTTGAAGGATTGCAGTTTAGGGTTGAGAGTACAATCACATTATGATGTATTTAGCAGATGTGCATGTGTTGTTTGTTAGAATTTATGTTTGTCTGTGTGCCTGTGGGCCTTTTTTGTCATGCATGATTTGATTTCCATGAAGAGTTTCATCTTCACTGTGAAGATAATGCAGCTTACCTGCCAGTGTGTGTGTGTGTGTGTCTAGATATGTGGAGTATGGAAGAATCTGGCGAAGCCTGTAATCCGGCAGCTGCAGTCTGAGCAGATCCGCATCACCATGACGACTTCGACAAGCAGACGAGAGGAAGTAGAGGGGAAGGTCATCAAGCACAGGGCACTGTTTGCTGGTATGTGTGTACGCTGGATATTAGAGCATTTGACAAGTTCATTCTTTTTTGTAATGTTCCTTAGGCATGTACATGCCTTTTTCTTTGTGTTGTAGTACACAAAAGACTCAATATTTACAAAGCAGAGGAATTGTTAACGTTCTCATGTAATCTTAAAAAGCCTTTGGTGGATTAATGCAGCTTCAAAGTATGGGCTTTGTTTACAGAGAAGTATTTGTATGGATGTGCTGTAAGAGAATGCAGGTACTCAATATGGTTATATGCATGTGTCCTGTGTGCAGAGACATTCAGCGCAACACTGACATCAGAGGAGGAGAATGCAGGCATGGGAGGCATCGCCATGTTGACGCTAAGTGACAGTGAGAACAACCTTCACTTCATCCTCATCCTGCAAGGCCTCATCAAGCACAAAGACAAAGGTAAGAAGCCAGACAAAAGAGGAAAACAGGGTCAGGGAGGCACTGGGATGTAGAGAAAATGTAGCTCTTGACTGAAAAATCTGTTTTAGAACTCAGAAATGGGATATTTCATCACCTCCCAAACCCTGAGCTATTATGGTTGCCTTAAAAAAACACTTGGTTACCAATTCCTCCACTGACGCTTGACGTTAAACAAAACTGCTGGGACAAGGATCCCTTGTTGCCATTTCAGTTTCTTCCAATTTCATCTCAGTATTTCAATCTTTCCAAATTAGGGGACTACTGTAGAAAAGGTGACTTTTATGACAGACATAATAAGAAACTGTCTATCTCTTTTTTCTTGTCCTCAGAGCCCCTTGTGGTGCCCATCCAAGTCCAGCTTGTGTACCGCCAGCACGTCCTGAGAGAGATCAGAGCCAACATCACCTCTCATGTGAGTATAACACACTTAAACAATGGTCAACAGTTTGACATGGGATTTTCAAGGCTGGCTCCAGCAGTAAAAGCTGTTGACAACAATATTTTGAACCAAAAGTTTTGTCTTTGTGCTAAAAATATTTCTAAATAAAAAGAAAGAAATATTTAGTGTTTTCCAAAAATTAAAGGGAAAAACAATCAATCAAAAAATTCAACATTCAACTTGAAATGAAGGTTTGAAGAGTTGACTAGAGGAGCAACAGTGTTGTTGTCAGTTAGAAATGTACGTCACAACAACAGACTCACACTCTTGGTCCCCCCACCCTTCATTTCGGAGACGGATGTGGTTTTGTCACCACATCTAAACGCTGTTGTTGCGGCTGCTCTGATCACAGCAAACCACCCTGAGACATGACAAGAAAAATGGATGGAGAGGAAGAGTTAGGGAAAAACAAGACAAGAGAGAAAGTGTGTGAGAAGAGGTCTTGCAGGAGACAGATGTGAGCAAGGGATGAGAGACATAGGAAAGAGGGCAGGGATGGGGGAGGTAGAGAGGATGGACTGCGTACACACTCCTCACACATGTCAGTGGTTAGTGGTCTGTGGGCTGAGATGGATGGAGGGAGGAAGAGGAGTGATGAAAGGCGGGTCTGTTTTGAATTCTGCCAGGAATTGCGTGAAGGGCCAATGCGAGAATTTTGAGCCTATCGGTGAGAGAGACTGCCTGTGAAAAGTATGTAAAACGTTTGAGCTCAGCAACTACAACATGACCTCTCAGAGTGTCCTTGAGCTAGATGCTGTAATCCAACCTTCCGACTCTTGTTAAGTTCAACTGAGCAACAGGGGCATGTAGACGGTATAGACAACAGTCCACAGCCACTGAGGATGCTTGCTTTTATTTATTTCTTAACACAGAAAAGCAAACACATCTTATTTTCAAATGCGTTAAGTCATTTTTTTATTGGGCTAGTAACTCTTACAGTGTAATTGCTCAGTGTGATTTATGCAGGACCCCAATATATCCTTTTGCACCTTAACTTCCCTCTCATTATTCTAGCCTTTCAATTTTACCAACATAAGTCACCTTCCCTCTGTCCAGCTTCCTCTGCGTTCCCACTCTGCCTTGGCTTCTCACCATGTGGATTTATGGTACTTGTGTATTTATATTGAACGCAGGCCCTGAGGTCATAAAAGTAACATTTCTTCAACACGCTCGTACATCTGTACTATTAATTCCACATTTCTCAATGTCCTGACTGACTTGCCCTGCTTTCTTGGGGTTCAGTCTGCCTGCTTGGAATTAAAACTTCACTAGATATGAAACGTGTTAGGGCAATGGAACCACATTTTTGCCAAGGGTTTAAATGTGCACCTCTTAGTGATGTGACTTAAAATCATGTGTTTTTAAGCAACATGTGTTTGTTTGTGTCCTCAACAGCTTCTGACTTTGTGACTAATTTAATCCTATTGAAAGAAAAGTTTACTGTCCTGGGATTTGTTTTGCTCTCTGTGCTCTTCGCATCTTTGTTTAGTATAAACTGAGGGGATAAGTTCATTTTAGTTGAAAACATGTCACCAGTCTGTCTCTTGTCAAAATAACTTGGGGTTTGGTTACTCTGGTAACCTGTCAGTATTGTACTAACATCTTGTCAACAAAGTCTTAATGGTATAATAAGACATTTATATTTCTGGTATTGAAAAGGCTTTTGTTGACAGTGGAATGTGGTTTGATATTTATCCAGTTGTTGACCTAACTGTTTAAATCTGTGCAGGATCCAGACTTTGCAGAGGTGCTGACAGACCTGAATAGCCGTGAACTGTTTTGGTTATCTCGTGGTCAACTTGAGATCGCCGTAGCGACTCAGGGTCAGGATCCTCGTCAGATATCTGGCTTCATCACCGGCAGGAAATCATGTGATAGTAAGTGACCAGCAGTTCATCACCTTAACATAGGTGAAATGAGAGTGTCTTTTTCGTCATGTGTTCATGTGTCATTGCTCCAACACTTTAAAAGACAACATGCAGAGAGGTTGCTAAGAATATGTTTTGCTCCGTAGTTGGTTTGTGCTCCTCCATCTGTGGCTGTTTTTGTCATGCTCCTCTATAAATACTTGTTCTCTGTCTTTCTGTCTCCAACCTTTCAAGTCTTATCGCTGGGGGAAAACCATGTTTATAGACAGTCTGTTGGACTTGGTGGCCTACAAAGACTGTGTATGTCTGTGTGTTTGTGAGAGACACAAAAGAAAAAGCAGAGGTTTAAGAGTGTTGAGAACAGGCCAATCATCTGAAAGTGTTAAAGCATGAACACATGGTCTTTTCATGGGACGCAAGTTGAATATGATCATCAAACATCAAGGTGTCAAACACTTTGAAACACTCTGAAAGACACTTTCATAGTCTGGCATGCACAAATACGAGCACACGGACAGACACTAATATGCATAAAGATGTCTTTTTAAGACCAAGTTTTAAACATCAACACACAGCGGTGCTGCCAAGGTCACAGTCTGCTGGACCTGACTCTCCATGCTGGTGTTCCAGTGCTGTGATTAACAGCTTGACGTTATGTGTGAAGAATTCAAACCCAACACACTCCTTTCCCGCTCCTTTCTCCCCCCTCTTTTTCCAGCTCTCCTTCTCTCATTCTTTGATTCTCTTCCTTCATGTTTTGATTCCATCACATCTTAGCCATTAGTCCTTCTCTCTGGCATTTTTTTGTTTCCATTGTACTTTTCAAAATGTTTCTGCACTTTTCTCATACTTCACTGTTACTCATTCCCTCCTGCCCTCTCTGCTCAATCTTGCTAAGCCTGCTGCATTCAACAGGGGTTACCTCATCCTAAGGCTTAACCTTGGGTGAGTTTTTGTGGGTAACTGTGAGTGCGCCAGACAGTGTAAAAACATGCATGTTTTTGTCCCTTTGGTCAAGCACACAATGAAACAATCAGATACACCTCCTGATTAGCAGTTCAACTGACTCTATCCCCTCAATGACTCTCTCTTGACGAAGCCATTATAGGTATGTGCCTTCTATTCGTATTTGGTTGCAGAGCGTGAGGGAATGTAATGTAGCCCCTTCCTCTCCCTCCTTCATCCGACCAGCAAATTTTAACATGACAGAAATCATTGCCTCATCTTGCATGCTGCAAGGCTTTACTATGGTTTAAGGGAGGGAAACTCCAAGGGGAAAAGTGACGGTTCTAGATAAGTCATTTGAGCAGGAATGCACTCTAAAGGGGATTTTTAATACTAATGTGTCTTTGTCTGGCACAGCTATTCAGAGTGTGATGTCCAGCGGTGATGCATTGACCCCAGGGAAAACAGGAGGCGTGGGATCTGCTATCTTCAACCTCCATGATAACGGCACACTGGAATACCAGGTATGATTAAATCCTAATTGACTTTTTTAAATGGAATTTTATGTAACTTTAATGTAGGGATTTAACTAATGACACAATGGCATCATTACACATTAGACAAAATCTATGTTGTTCTTATATCACCTTAGTGTGGTTTAATATGATAAAAAAATGTAATTGACACATTATTAAACAAGGTTGGAAAGCTTCAGCTTTCCCTGCTTTTGTAACAGTGGGAAACCAGTCCACACTGACAAAGCTGCAATGTTTGTGATGGTGTAAACTAAATCAGAAAGGAAAGAAATCATTAACTCAATGGCCAATCTTCCATCCAAAAAACTGAAGGTCAGGTCAGTTTTTAACCAAAATAAGTTTTATGGACTAAAGAAATGGGATTAAAATGACTAAACAATAACAAACCAGGCCAGAACATAGTAAAAGTTAATGTAGTGTGTTTTTGTTTAGTACATGGCATCAAGTCAAGCTGACCTCAAACCACAACACAAACAACTAACCTTCATTTAAAGATTCCCTCCAGACATGTTTTAAGACAAATAAAAATATTACAATAATAATTGTTTTTTTAATTAAAAGTGAATTACAGAATTTTGAATAGGCAGATTTTGTAAATAATTCAAAAGTATGCCTCCAATTTTTATTAGATGCAAAAAAAAACCCATGTACCTTATGTAGGCTGCATACTGGACTATGACTGGCTTCCAAGATAATTATGTACATTGTCATAAAATTCTGCTGTCAAATTCAGGTTACAGTGAGCACAGAGACAGCCTCCTCCCTCAGCAGCTGAATGTGAAAACAGCCTTCTAGTGTCTCTGTAACTCTGTACATACGACATTCTGCACAGAGAAGCTCAAACATCCAACTGACATATCAGTAACAGCAACTTTAACCTCTGCTCCCTCATCGATCCTCCTTCTCCAGGTTCAGGTTGCTGGTCTTACCAGTGACTTTGTTGGCCTCACTATTGAGCTGAAGCCACGACGGAGAAACAAGCGCTCTGTTCTGTACGACCTGACACCAGAGTATGACAAGGTCTCGGGCCAGGCCCAGGGCAGCTGGAGTCGTCTGGAGGCTCGACATATCCACATGCTGCTGCAGAATGAGCTCTTCATCAACGTGGCCACAACACACAACCAGGAGGGGGAGCTGAGGGGGCAGATCAAGGCCCTACTCTACAATGGCCTGGAGGCACCAAGATATGGTATGGATCGATGCATACGATCGCAGCAAGGGAAGGAGAAGGTTGAAGTTGTCAGTGAATAGAGGGAAATCATATATCTTAAAACCATTAAATTACATGAAACTGCTCTATAAGTGTAGAAATAGCCAACACTGCTTTTAAGTCCTGGATGCACACTTCATTAAACCATCTGACCTTCTTTCAGAGATGCCCACTTCTCTGGCTGGCCACTTTGTGTCTCCACCTGTGAGAACTGGTGCCTCCGGCCACGCCTGGGTGTCAGTGGACAAACAGTGTCACCTACATTATGAGATTATTGTGACTGGCCTCAGCAAAGCCGACGACATCACTGTGAACGTCCACCTCCACGGACTGGCTGAGATCGGAGAACTGGACGACAGCACCACCACTCACAAGAGGCTGCTGACGGGCTTCTACGGCTCGCAGGTACGTACGCTTACTTACACATACAAATCATTGCAGTTATGAACACATGTAGAAATGAAAATACACAGTCATGCAGAAACACACTCAAACTGGTCTCTCCTCTCCTCCAGGCTCAGGGAGTGTTAAAAGACATCAGTGTTGAATTACTGCAACACCTGGACCAAGGAACAGCCTTCATCCAGGTCAGCACCAAAACAAACCCCGGAGGAGAAATACGAGGACGGGTAAGTGAAGAAAAACTACAACATTGCATTCATTTGTGATTACATTTTTTCAAGTTTACTTTTCAATTTAAATCAGTTTCTGCTGTTAGATAGACCAGTCCAAGATACTCTCTCAGGCTTATAGTGTTGCCAGTTTTCTAAAACAAACCTATCAGCTCTGTTTCTGTGATGGTCCATGTTAGAGGCTCTGGTCCTGGCATGAACAGTTTCCAAGAAAGCAAGCTTTTTTCTTTTTTCAAGATAGATTTTTGTCTGAACCATGAATATTAGCAGCTTACATACTGAAATTTGGGAATGAGATGTAAAACATGTTTACATCCACGGCAACAGCTCTGGACAAGCGTGACATAACAGTTTTACAGCCACAGCACAAAGGCCTCATTCACACAACTGTTTCATATTAAAAGACAACCATAACACCACTATAGAATAACAAGGACCAGCTATGAGGGATTAGATCAGCTTGTGCTCAAAATCTTCGTCTTAAAATGTGTTCATACAGAAACTAATTTGAGAGCATTAGCTAAACTAAGCTTTTCCAGTCTAAAATTGATTGACACTGAACAGATCTGCTAAAAACTGTTGTGCTGTAAAATGTGACAATGTTGGCTTCAGTCAGAAAAAGCCTTTAAGAAATAGAGACTTTTTTAAGAAATCACTTTGTAGCCCAAAAACCTAGGATCAGTTGCATCAATTATATGTATTAAGTTTATTTGCAACACTTGTATAAGTTAGCTCCTGCAACATCCTTATGCCAAGCAGTAACAAGAAAAGCCCAATAAACTTCCAGCATTGAAGAACAAAACAGACAAAGTAGAGTAAGAGATTAGATTTCTTGGAGAAGAAGAAAGAGTAGTAGAGTCCTTGGGGCCTCCTTTAACTATCTGCATGGTTATGTGTCTGTGTGATTGCTCACTTAGCGCTCACCAGCCCACACAAATACACACTTTCACTGGCAGATGCTGTCTGCCCAGAGAGACTTTGTTGGAAAGTAAAAGTTTTATTGCGGCTTAGAAACACAGAGCAGACCACAGTCGCCCACAAACCTGTTTTCAGCTTTACAGGTGTAGTGGCAGATGAGTCTTTTAGGCTGCCAGGTACTAACAGAAAAAGCTGATGACACCCACACACACAAACAGGGTCAAGCTGTTTTAATAGCATTCAGGTCCAACACGTAAACAGCCATCTGCTTGGGAGTCCTGAAATGCTCCATTTAGGAACAATTAACAAGTCAGCTTGACACCAGCCTTGAGTCAGGTGTGGCCAACTATTCTCTGATGTACCAACCACAATTTTTCCCTTTTTTTCCCTTTTCCCTGCCTCTCTTTCATTTCCTCCCTTTCATGTAAATCCATTTCACTAATCCCTTCTTGTTTTTATTTCATGCTCCCCACCTCCATCCATTCCCTCTTTCCTTTCCCACACATTTCCTCTCTCCAGGTCCATGTGCCAAACAACTGTGAGTTCGGGACCAGGGGGGAGGTGGAGGAGGCTGAGTTTGACGACCTCCTAGTAAAGGACCCTGAAGAGTTGAAAAAAGACCCCCATACCTGTTTCTTTGAGAACCAGCACCACGCTCATGGCTCCCACTGGACCCCCAACTACGACAAGTGTTTCTCTTGTAGCTGCCAGGTAAAGACATCAATCACAATGGAAGAAATGCAGTGTGTTTGTTAAAAGAGCTCTTGATGGTTTCATCAACAAGACCCATGCTTTTGTATTGAAATGTTAAAGCATATAAAAAGAAGCTGGGAAATAAATGAGATTTGTGTGAATACTGTGTGTCAACCTGTATCACAAATAAAACTTATTCCTCTTCATCTGTTTGGATTTTCTGGATTGTAGAAGCGAACTGTGATCTGTGACCCAGTCATCTGTCCAGTGTTGACCTGCACACGGACCATTCAGCCTGAGGACAAGTGCTGCCCCATCTGTGACGGTGAGATTTGGTTGTACATTAGATATGTAGGCCTTATTAAAAAAAAAAAAGAAAGAGGAAATGTTTTACAATGGTTATGTAGCTTTGAATCTCTGTTTGTGTGCTTCTTTTTGTTGGGTAAGGGTCATAAGGTTTGAAGTTATTTCTCTTAACATGTCTCCATTTCCTTTTTCCTGTTCAGAGAGGAAAGAACCTAAAGACATGAAAGCTCCAGAGAGAGTGGATGAACATCTTGAGGGTGGGTACTACCTCTTTTTTGTCTTTTTTCTCTAAAACCCTTTACTTTTGTATTGTGTCTTTTCTTTCTGCATGTCACTTTACTGTATGTCTTTCATTGAATTTCCACCAGTTCCACAGTTAGAATTAAACTGAGTCATTTGTGCATTTTCTCACTTGAGTGACTGTCCTCAGTAGCCTTGTTTCTCCTCTTTGTTTCTTAGGTTGTTACTTTGAAGGAGACCAGAAGATGCACGCCCCAGGGACCACATGGCATCCCTTTGTACCTCCCTTTGGCTACATTAAATGTGCTGTCTGCACTTGCAAGGTAAATATACACCAATAAACCCACTCACATCTGGCTGGATTTACTTTCCCAAAAGCCCTTAATGGATCATTTGTCTTGTATTAGACTCCAAAGCAACTGAGGCATAAATAAAACTCTCATCAGTTCAACCTTGGGAAATACAAGACTTTTCAACTATTTATGTGAAAAAAAGCGACAAGTCAGCATTTGTAAGAAAGAAAGAAAAAAAAAAGAGTTGCTGCTGACCTGCTGCCACATTACATTCTCAGGGCTCTTCAGGGGAAGTGCACTGTGAGAAAGTCACATGTCCGGTGTTGACCTGCAGTCATCCTGTAAGACGGAACCCCTCAGACTGCTGTAAGGAGTGTCCAGAGGAGGAGCGGACTCCTGCAGGTCTGGAGCACAGCGACATGATGCAAGCGGACGGCCCAAGGCACTGTAAATTTGGCAAGAACTATTACCAGAACAGTGACAACTGGCATCCCTGGGTACCGATGGTGGGGGAGATGAAATGCATCAACTGCTGGTGTGATGTAAGTATTGTGGCTGCCAAGAAATACTCTCCCAAGTGCAAATACTGTCACCTTGCTTAAATCTTAATGAAATATAAATCAAGTTTTAAGGTTTTGAAAATGATCTGAAGGTTTGGTGACTCATTAAAAACTAAAATTTACTCTTTTCATTATGGGACTGAAATGATAAATCATAGTTCACAGAAAGTTCAAACTGGAATCTTTTAACATTAAATTGTCTGATAATGATGATCTAAAGCCAGCACTTAAGCTGATGTTTTGAATTTTGTGCAAGGAGTTGTTTTTTATTCATCGAGATTTAGAGCTCCTCTAATCAATGCTTTACATGACCAACGGGCCAATTGGCTGTGGGTTATGAAAGATAGCACCACAAATTTATCACTTGACTCTGCAGTGTTTTAACATCTGTTAGCTCATTGTTCTGGTTTTATAGCCCATGAATTTGTTGGTTTGGTCCACTCTCACAGCTCTAATCAATAGTTTCCAGACGCAGCAGGCAGATTTTCTCTGTAAGCTCTGATAGAGCGTTCTCCACCTGCCAACCACCAAACTAATTTAACAAGCAGGTAAACAAAGAGGGGCCTTTAGCAACCAAGGAGCCTTCTGTATGATTTGATGGAGACCAAAAACAGAGCTGAATAGAGAGTTTCTGATGCAGTATGCAGTCTGTTAAAGCTGTAATCTTAACCTCCTGTCATCCTGACGTCCCTGTCAGGATGCTGTAAGAAGCTCAATCTGACAGTTAAATTGTTATGTCGTGCATCCCTCCTCATCTCAAATTGTGGTGCACATTCCTGTCATACATCCTTGTGTCTCCACATTTTTCCTCTTTACACCAAGCATCCATCTTCCTCTCTCATTCTCCACAGCATGGTGTGACTAAGTGTCAGAGGAAGCAGTGTCCAGTCCTGACCTGCACCGACATCACCCGCAGAGAGGGAACATGCTGTCCTGAATGCCCCGGTGAGCAGTGAACACACAAACACACACATACAACACCAGCAGCAACTAAACTGATAAAGCTGAGCATTATACAAGGCAGCATACTGATATGATATGATGGAGGTCCCTGACTGGTTAATCATGTAATGACATCATTTATTCACACAGTAATTTTAACCTGTTTAAAATGCATATGATTGGCTTTTTTTTATTTTTTCTGTCTTATGGAGATTCATAGGTTGATTTAAAGGTTTTTCTACACAGACATAAAAATTTTATTAAATAAAGGCAGATGGTCAGTATCAAAGCTTAAGCCATATCAGCCACACACACACACGGGACTCAAATATATGTTTCTGTTTTCCACTAGATTCCAAAGAGGAAGACGACCTAGTGATGAAGGCTCCAGACAAAAGGCAAACCCAAAGACACTGATCTGTGGGGAGCCACACAAACACCAGACCCTCCTCCGCCCATTTTAACCCATCCCTGATGGACCCACACCCAGAGCTGCACACTGGGTCCCATCTCAACCGACTCCCCCTCCTCACCTCACTCCCACCCTGTTATCAGCTTCAGGATTGTAATGGACAGTGAAGAGCAGAGATGAAGGATTAAAAACATTAAAAACAGAATTTTTTCAAGGACTTGTTAAGAGAAGAGATGAAGCTATGAAGAGGACCAATCAGATTCTGCAACCTTCTGCTTCCTGCGTTCCATTTTTTGCTGGAATTTCATTCTTGCTTTTTTTTTTTTTTAAACAGCTCAACAGGACAAAAGATGTAGAAGAACAAAATAACAAAGTCCACTGATGTGATTCTTTTTCTGTTGGTCCAGTTTTGTTTTGAGTGGCAACCTTTGAATTTCATTGACAGAGCTTCTTTTTGAAGTAAAGCCATAGCCACCATCACTCTCACCACTCTCACCGGACAGAGAGTGTCCCTTAAACCCGTGTGAATGTGTATTTGTGTGAATGCGGTTGTGTGTGTGTGTGTTTTTTTTTTTTACCGGTAAAGATTTTAACTAATCAGCTTTTCAGAAACACAGTAAACATCCTTGGTGACAAGGCAGGGTTAAAAAAAATGTTGTTTTCCGTCTCTGCAGCCAGTCTGCAACTTCTAGGCTAATTGTTGTAGGATTAGTTTCCACTCGGTGTCGGCCATGCAGGCCTCAGGATCAGTGCTGTCACTGAGGGAGAGGCTTTCAATGGCTGCTTGGTATTTCAGTTTAACACCTAAACAAACATGAGCTTTGCCTTCACCTCTGTTGATCTCATTGCTTCTCTGCTTTGGTTGTCCCTATTTCTGTTTCAAATTAAGTAATATTTTATAAGTTCTTTTTTTTATCATTGTTGTTTATTAATATGAAGCTGGTTTGTATTTGTATTTATTGAATGGTGTGGAGACAAAAATAAAAAAAAGATTTTGGTGAAAGAGGGAATGCCTGTGGGTTTATTTTGGACGGTAACGTTAACCAGATTCCCCTAATGATCTTTCCCTCGTTCCCTTTGTATTTATATCTTCATTTTTCATCTAGAGTGCTTTGAGAATTTATTTTTCCACTTTTTGATTTTTTTTCTTTCTTTTTCTTTCTTTCATTTTGTGTTTGTCTTTCTCTACAGAGTTCCACATGTGGGGCTGTGATTACAGACGGATGACAAGAAGGATTGACCCGACATAATCCTCCGCTTTCATTTTTTCTTTTATCATTGTTCTGTCTCTGCTTCTTTGCACTCTTCATCCATTCCCCTCAACCTCTTTTGCTCTTTTCTTTCTTTCTTCAGCTTTTTTCTCTTCTTATATTCTGTCTCCCAAAGCTTCCATCCATCTTCTCCTCTTCACTTTCTTGTCTTTTAATTTCCTGCCTATTTCCCTTTCCTTGTCTTTTACACCATAAATCCTTTTGTTTCCTTTTTTCCTTGCTTTCCTTTTCATTTCCTCTCTTTTTTTCTCCTGTCATTATTCTCCTTTTCTCTCCTGTCCTTTCCTTTCCTTGTCTTTCCTTTCCTCGCTTGCCTTCCTCCTCGGACCACATGTGCTCGGCAGTGATTTGGCCCTGACATACCTCCCCATGTACACACAAACTCAGAGTGCAGACAGACTGAAACATAAACACATATTCACAGACATACACATGTACAAACTTCTGAATCAGGAACACACACATTGCCAAGAGGCAAGGAGAATTCTTTCCAGCACACACACACACACACACACATAAACTGACACAGACACATCTGCTACTGCACTCTACTGGCCAGAACACAATAATACACTGTTGCTTCCCAAAGTCCAGCTTCTGACGCCACCTGTTGACCCTCCCACGGCCAGAACACTGAGTGTGTAAAAGTGTGTGTCTGTGTGTGTGTACACACTAAAGGCATGTTGGAAAGTCATCATCACGTCAGCAGAGAGAGGTGAAGGGGGGGCTCTCAGAGCTGGTTGGTAGAGGTCAGAGGTTAAACATTTTGAGCTATGGTGCGTGGCAGCCTGTGAGCAGCCATGAGACGTGTTCCAGCCGGAGCCCTGCATGTGCACATACTGTATATGTCTTTGTGTGTGTTTGTGTGTGTGTCTGAATGGTCAGTAGCTTACATCACATACAGCCTAAATAAATGATAGCAACCAAACAACAACGTGATTCAAACAAACAGTCCAGAGCACTTTTCTCTGCACTTTTTCCGAGAGTTCTCACTGAACATTTTACAGATGCAAGCGATTTTGTTGTGGGTTTCATCCCATTGTAGCATGTCGTTAAATTGTTTTACATAATGTGCCGCAATATCTTCATATTTCATGACATAAAAGGTTTTTCAGATAAGAACAGGCTGCTCTTTCCACAGCTTTTCCTTTGTTTTCACAGACACCCCCTCAAATGTCTGTTTGCTGGGTTACTGATATAAAACATTCAAGCAGCACTGTGATGAGTTATTCGTCTTATTCGTCCTGTGATTAAATTTAAATCAGAGCCACATGTAATGAACTGGACTCTGGTCCCCTTTTCTTCTTTGTGTTTCAAGAAAAACATTGCATTGTTTCATAACATGACCGTCAAACTGATGGTTTCTTTTTATATTATTAGAGCCCGAGCCCTACCGGGGAAGGGCTCCATCGTTATTCTTATTTAATTTTTTGTTCTTTGGTCTTGGTTAAGATATTACATTTATTTGGCAAAGAATTATTATGTATTGATTGACACATTGCAGCAGGACTCAGGACAGCCAAACATAACACACTGTGGATGCCAGACACCTCAATTGTCCTGAAAGTGAGTTGATATTTTGCCAGTTGCCTCAAGGTGACAACAAAACTCCAGGGCATCACTGTCCCCAGTGAAGAAATGGCTCAGCTCACTTATTTTAAGTACTGGTAGATAATTTATGCCAAAAAAACAGAAAAAATGTTGTCTAATCAGGTCAAGAAACGCTTCACAACCTTTCACAGTTTTGAAACACTTACATTAAAACTAACAATATTTTTTAGGTTGATTTTCAAATGTCAAGTGTTTCGCTGGTTTTAAGGAGCATTAAATGTGTTAAGCTGTTTGTTTTTGGTATTACCTGCCTAATTTCTCTCTATTAAACAAAAGAATCCAAAGCCAAAACACCACAGCTGAGAGCCTCCAGTTAGCCACAAACATGCTTTAAGATATCAATTAATAAGAATGAATGAGGTCACTGACACTGATTAATGAGGTTTAAACTTAAAGGTAGTTGTGTAGTTTAGTACTTTAATGACTCCTCGGTTCATTAATGGAAAAGTCTTGAGAGTGAATATGAAAAAACAATGTCAGAATAATGCAGATGGTGTCATGAGAACAATCATCCAGAGATGAGAAGAGGATGGTTTAAGAGAAACAACAGCAGCTAATTTGAAGAGGAGGGAAATAATGAGGCTAGATTAAGAGGAGGAGCGGAGGTTGGTCAGTTGTGTTGGTGTGAACAAGATTATTTAACTTAATTTATGTTTCGCACAGCAGCAGGAAACTGGGGAATAATCAGAGTGTGTGTGTGTGTGTGTGTGAGTGAGAGAGATGGTACAAGATAAAGACAAAAGAGCGAGAGAGAATCCTAACAAATAAATGTCAGCGCCTTTAAGTCTTGTTGCCATTTTTTGTTTGTTTGACTTTTTAATATCAAAGCATCTACAGCACATGTCAGGAAAACAAAAGTCGGCATGGCTACAAATATGCTGAGGGCGTCACAACAACAACAACAACAACAACAACAACAGTACAACAGTACACTGTAAGCAGATTCATCATTGACACACAGCCACATTTGTTTTGTATTTCTAGCAGAGGTGGAGTGTGAAAACAGATGTTACAGTTGTCAGAGTCTCATCTCTCAAACACACACACACACACACCATGAAGACCGAGTACTCAGGACATTAAAAAAAAGCAAAAAGCACAAAATAACACAGTGGAAAACTGTTTTGTAAAAGTTATGCTTTTAATGCAATATATAAAAATTTTGGTGAAAAATTTCAGAGGCAACCTAAGTTAGACTGACTAACAAACTGCGATAAAATATTTTAAATTATGTATGAGATGCATTGCTCATTGTGGCAGTGTTGCACAGATGCTACAGTGTCCATCCGTACCCAACAAAAGTCTGCTGAAGCTGTTGTTCTGGTGCCACTTTGGTTCTACTGGTTCCACTGGCATGTAATAATGCAGAATAGTTCACATCACAGTCATTCATATACTTCATTAGTGGATTTTAATCACTAATAGATTAATGGATTACTTCAGTGTTAAAGCTGGTAGAACATTTCCGATTACTTTATATGTGTAGATGTAAGACGGATGTTAAACAAAATAGAATTTCACAAGTAAAGTGCATGTACTTCAAAACTTTTATTGATTTTAAATAGCAAAAAAAATTCCTTTAATTCTCCTTAAAGCAGTTAAATGATCTTATCCCACATTGTCTGGTTGTAAAATTCCGTTCATATTCACTGATTCATGTCCATGCACAATTTTTCAATCAAAAATATGTGAGACTTTTTTTACATCATAAACCTTTGAATTTCCAACACTTTTTTGTAAAGACTGACCCACCACACTTCTTAGTCAAAACTGACTGAAAGTGCTTTGTACAAGAGTGTTTGTAGATTGTTTTGATCGGCATCATACATAACTGGTTCAAGTCCATTTAAACGCTGTTGAGAGGGAGAGAGGGAAGGCTCTTCAATATTTCATCACTGCTGCCCTCTGCTGTGAGCAGCTGAACTGACATCTTAAATCACAGTATTAAAATGAGGATTTACAGTGTTTAACCGACCATCTATACACATAAGCCCTATACAGCATCATAAAATGGTTCTTTAGGCCTGTGTTATTACTGCTGCAGCAGCGTTTATGGTGCCATAAAGAAACCTCTCCGAACACTTCTGAGAGGGTTCAAACTGCATTTTAGCAACTGAATTTTCACACAGTTTGCACGCTCCGCTGGTGCAGGCATATATCTTGCTCAACGGCAATTCCCTTTTGTTCAGCCTCTGCCTGGAGCAACAGTTCACCCTTGTGGTTAAGGATGGAAGGGATGTCATAACTCATAGAAGTAACTCAACTTCTGTTTGAGTGTGACACATAAACTAGCAATAGCCAAACCTGTATACATGAAAAAGTCCCTTCCACACTGCCATTGTTGTCACTACTCTGTGTTGGCACATGTTGCCTGATAATTAGAGTTTCATGTCACAGATTCCATGCTGTGACGAACATGTGCCTCTTTTACATGAGAGATGCTCAGCGATACAGTTGATGGTGTGTGTAGTTCGGTGGAAAGAAAATAGTTCCATCATAGAACTGCACACAACAAGGTCTGTGGATTATCTTGAGTACTCAGGTCATGATTTCTGGAGAAAACACATTGCTGTCGAGTTCTTTAAATGTATGTTTTTGCACTTTGAGCACCAAAAGCTGTGTGATATCTAGTTTAATTGTATTCAAGAGCAGACAAACATCTTTGAGTTTGATCATTTCAAAACTCCACAACCCACACCAAAATGATCTCATTTATTTATTCAATAAGTTGCAACTGGATACTTTGCACTTTATCAGCTTCATACAGGCAGCAACAAGTAAGGTGATGCTTAAATGCCTCTGAATGAAAGACTGTGTACATGAGTAAATTACACTTTACAAAACTGATTTTTTCTGTTACTCATCTTACAATTGTGTCGTTTTGATTGTCACTGAATACTTTTCCAAGCTGCCCCCTTCAAGTTTTGGACCCTTTTGGCCAAACTGACCCTGTCTAGTTGTTACCTGTGATGGGTTTTGGATCTAAGGGAAAATCTAAAGGCTTAGGTTCTAACTCAAGGACACTTCAGGCAGGCAGCAGACAACTGAAGTACTGGGAGATGAAACCTTAGACTTTCCAATAACAGGTAATTTGTTGCCAGATCCACGTCACGGGTGGCCAGTGAGTGAGATTTATGCGCCACACGTCCTCTGATGTGTCTGCAGTTACATCAGCAAGCCTGTCAGATGTACTCGTTCAGGTTTTTCTTCATCTTGACCATCAAAGATTCACATGGTGTGTGTTTCAGGAATCTTTAGTTCCTTTTGCCAAAGACATTTTTCCTTCTGACATCAAAGGTCATCCATTGCAATGTCAGCGTCTCTAAAGAAAGCAGTTCAAATCAGTTCAAACGTGACTCAGTCTGAACCATTTTTAAATATGTGGATCTATTAGTTCTATACAGATGATTTAAGTTCAGTGAAATCGTTTTAATTCACCTTCTTTGCATCACTTTATTGGTTCTGTGCTTTTACACCTCAGAATTTAACTATTTAATTATGTAGGGCAAGACAAAAAGTAATTTAATGAGCTTTATAAGTGAGTAGAACCTTTCATCTTTTATTCTTTGATCAGTGAAAGATGGAGATCATTAAATTTGAGACACTGAAGCATTGAAAAGTTTAACTTTATCCACCACCTGTAAGTCTCTGTGTCCTAAGAATCCCCTTTGGTTGTTACTGTCACATTGTTATGTTATGTGAGATTATTAAAGGTCATGTTATGTCACATTATGTCAAGCCATGTTAAGTTCGGTGGCCTTGAGTAGCTCTCAACACACTATGAACACGCTGCCTACTGACTAATCAGATCAATTTTTTCTCTTGGAAAATGGCATCGGTGTTCGGTGCACAAATTGTGAGAGGGTCTTTGAGAGCAAAACTGTTCTGACACTGACACATCTTTGACTCTGCTTGACGATTTCTTACATGAGATCGATTCTTCTTGGAGGGAATGACTTATGTGTCTGCACACACTGAACGAAGCATTGAAGTCTTGTTTCTAATGGAACTATATGAAAGTTAAGTCACGTTATTGCTTTGATTTCTGTTTTATATTTATTTTTTATCTGCACCAAAGTTTGTTCGACACCACCGAGGTTGCAGCCAAAACACGGGTCTAAAGTTTCCAACATGCTGCAAAAAAAGCATCTAAGCAACACATTAAGTGAATGCGTCTCATGAGTGAGTGCATTGAGTAGCTCATCATGATGCCATGAGAACATCTAGGTGGTGTAGTGCAGGTTAAATATTTGAGGCGACTCAATTTTTAAACAGTTTTGAGAAATCACATGTAAACTTTATTTGCCAGCTGAATGACTCTGAAAATCAAATATATCAACAAGCCACTGATCGCTGCTGAGACTTTTATTTCTGTTTCAACCTTGATCTTTTATTGTGCAACAAATAACAAAACACAACATTTAAAACATATGAAACAGCAAATCACTAGTAAATCATTTAAAAAAAGGATAAAACAAAACAACAAATCCAAACCACAAAAGAAATCACAACAAAGCAGAAAACACAGACATTAAGCTCTGCAGGAGAAGGAAGTCACTTACTATCGCCAAAGATTATTGCTGACTGGACAGAGATGCTTTTTAACACCTTTAACATGCAGGAAATGTATCATTCAACCAGGGAAGATCATCACTGATTGGATCAATTTCAAAAACAACATTTTCCACACTGTGTTTGCCTGCTGCTTTCATTTGAAACAAGTACAAACACTTTCAGTTGATGTTATTGTTGTGTTTTCTGTGTTTTGTTGTAATTTCCACTTGGTCATCATGTTTTCTCTTTTGTTTATTTGTTTAGCAATCTGTTGTTGTGTCTTGTAACTTATTTGATTTTTTAATTTGATATGTTTTGTGATTTGTTGTGATTGGTCCTCCTGATGGGATGTATGCGTACTTTTCCAGGTAGAAACAGCAGCTTTGTTCCCACATCAGGGGTCCGTTTCACGAAGCAGGTTTAACAAACTCTGAGTTTAACCCTGAACTCTGAGTTGATCTACTCTGAGA
>JAPZDY010000024.1:3828203-3841195 GCA_029783645.1 Ctenochaetus hawaiiensis
AACTCGGAGTTTCCCTCATTTCAGGGTTAACAAACTCGGAGTTTTCACTAAACCTGCTTCGTGAAACGGGGCCCAGGCCTGATGATCATTGATCATCATGGCTCTGGACTTTACATGTGCAAACAGTAAAACAGTCCCTCTGTTGGCTCTGTTGCACATATTCCAAGCATTTTATAGCTAGTAACTTTTAACAACGGTTGAGTCATAAAAACCATTCATACCTGGCATTGACATGCAATCACGAGTCCACAGCTCAGTGTATGTCACACCACAGCTGTGCATTGCACTGTGTCCCCACATCTGTCACGAGTGACGACTTGTGATCTGATCCAACTTCCCAACTGCATGCAAATAAACACAACCAGCTTTCTGTTTGCCAGACCAAATGGATTATTGTTATTGATTATCAGCCCACTGAGGCAAACAGACATGCTTTTCACACACAAAAAAAAAACAAACTAAGACTTTTTAACATTTGCAGACTTTACAAAATAGTCCAGATAATTAAGTTTTTGTCATAGACAACATACTACAGAGTTTATAAAGTTTCTTCAAACAAAATAACTCACAATATTTCAAGATAGTTCAGGGAATTTGCTGTTAAATTTGATGTCAAATTAGTTAAAGTAGGACATGTGTCCACAAACATTGGATAGTTTTGTGTGTACTTACAGAAGACAGTGTGATGGGTGTCCCACACCAGCTCAGAGTGTTGGCAGATCTCAAATCGCATTCAGGAAGCACTGTGTGCATTCACACCTGTACTAGAGCTGACCTGAGATCATTTATTTACTAGGAGTGCACAGCTTCATACAGTATGCAGTCAGATGACAGGATTTGCATATTGGTAAAAAAAAAAAAACCTCTCCATTTGCTAATATGGAAAGAGAACAAATCTTCAGTGCAGCAGAGAAATAAAATGGTGTTCACTGTTAATTCTCTAGTGGCCTAAAATTTGAACTGCAGCTGAAGATAAACACGTTTGGACCTTGTGAGGCAGATTCGCTGCATATATTATGAGAAGCAGTACCAAACTGATGTACAAGACATGAAAATTAAACATTTTCTTTACTTCTTTGCAAAATACTGTAATATATCAGAGTCCAGAAATTCTCACTAATACTTTTACGACAAATCACTGGAATCACTTCTCTCTTATTGGTGGAGTGAGGATGTTTATGGATGAGAGAGGCAGTTCTTGGACAGGATTGTGCAACCTGCCAACATGTTTCCTCTACCAGCTGGAAATGGCATCATTCATCATTTCCTGCAGGGTTTATTGCAGCGTGTAACTCTGCTGCGGCCTCATCAGTGACAGCAAGGCCAGATATGTAATGTCAGACTATCATTACTGCGACTACCTCTATTACGCTGTGGCCATTACCTGCAGAGTTTGAAAAGGCCAGCGGCTGGACAGCTCGTCTTTTCCTCTCATCTCACCAACACACTGCTGACATCTGCTGAGCCTGGGGGGGTGAAAACTCACAGCAAGAACACGATGAAGACAAGGGGATTGAAGATACATTTTCTTTTCACTGGTTTAAATGTCTCCTTTTAAATCATTTGTCTCCAAAACAGTTTTGAAGTCTTATTGATAGAATGAAGGGCTTCGAGGCTGTAAAAAAAGAAGGCTTTTTTTTCTGAGAGAACCCAATGTTTTACAATGAATTAGAAATGATAAATATCATAATAAATACTTAAAAAAAACTAATATATACCGCTCTAAAAAGAGGTTTACAGACTTAAGAGCGGTCTGCTAGCAAAAAATAATAATGTTTGATACCATAACCTGTCGAACCAGAAAACTGTGCCATTATGACCCTATCTGAACCACATGACTCATATCAGATGTTGTTTGCTGTGAAGTGAACAAGATGGGACAAAGGACCATCAGCTGTTCTTGACCATCTTTCTGATATTCAGGTGAGTTTCTGACAGAAAAGCAGTCATCAGGCTTTTGCACACACAGCTGAAGCAGAGCCTTTTTTTTAAGTTTCAGGTTATTGGATGGCACAGCTAAGACAGCACATGTAAGCCTTGTTTCAGTATATCTTAATTATTACAAGGAATGAAAAAAGGACAGATTGAAATATAAATGTTTCCACCTTTTTAACTATAGTAAATTAAAATTAAACTGACACACAATGCACTTTTAACTCAAAACAAAATTAGAAATTATATCTATTTTTTTTCTTTTATATCCATTTTTTAAGCATTTTCTCTGTAGACATTATTCTTCATACTTACATTTGCAAACAGTTCATTCTCTTGTTTTTTTTTTTTACATTTAATATCTGTTTTAATACGAAACTGATTGCAGCATTAGAGACAGCAGGCACAAAGGAGGACCAATCAGGTGGAGTGATGGCTGAAAGGAAGATTTAATGATTATCTTTTTATTTCCTGTAGAGTATTTACATTTTTCCTTGAACCCTTGAAAAGGGCTGGTCAGTTTAAAGGACCAATGAGTGGCTCAACTTATACAGCTGTGGAGGGGCCATTCCAGCTAGTATTAGGTTTTCACTTTACTAGCTTATTTGTCCATCCATTTACAACACCTTTAGAAAAAATGAAGGCAAGCCTAAACACATAATAATGTGAAAAATTAATTGTGAATAAAGTGGAAATTACTAAGAAAGAGAAAACGAAGACAAAGAAGATGACGATGAAGAAGAATATCTGATATGTAAGAGATAATGCCTGAGGAAGTCTCATCTCTTGCACATCGGGACAGTTTAATTCTGCAGCCAATCAGAATCTAGTATTTACCCCAACCCTGGTATAAAATGAACTAAATGACATATACAAAATGTTATAAATATATTATTATATCATAATGATAGTGATACATAGTATTTTAAATAACACTAAATTTATTAGGAACAAAGCCACAGTTCAATCAGAGAAGAGAAACCAGACATACAATAAGCATAACTTGAATCACAGACTTCATTAAGATCCATACAGCTCAATAAATCTGATTCAGCAAAAATGGAAAATCAGAGCTTCTCACAAGTAAACACACCCTCTAACAGCCTGATAAAAGAACAAAATCATGTTAGCAGTTCAACACAGCGAGCTTAATGAAATAAGACAGTTTGTTGCTGATGTTGTATTGTTCTGGCAGTTCTGCTTTCTGTAGCATTGATCCATCTTCTTCGTGTATTAAAGGCTCCTCACCTGCAGCATTAGTTCAATAGATCCAGTCATTTTTTTTTTCTAAGACATATTCATTTTCAGCCGGAATAAAGCTGTGTAGCAGACCGCCTGTAATCCAACTGCACAACTGCAAAAATCCAAAAGTGTTGCACTCTATTGTTGTGGAGGGACTCTGTCACTTCCACTGTGCTTATCAAACCATGCAGGCAGAGAATTAGGTCTTATCTTCTTCTCGCAGAGGAGAAAAGTAGGAAAGAGCTTGAATGTCTTTAAATTTTCCGTACATATCATCAGTGCTGGGTTGTATGGATATAGTCAACAGTCCAAAAGTAGGAGTCGAAAAGCTGATGTTGGTGTTAAAAG
Organism: Ctenochaetus hawaiiensis; assembly: GCA_029783645.1. Classification (NCBI taxonomy): domain Eukaryota; kingdom Metazoa; phylum Chordata; class Actinopteri; order Acanthuriformes; family Acanthuridae; genus Ctenochaetus; species Ctenochaetus hawaiiensis. The sequence continues at coordinate 3,831,726 of JAPZDY010000024.1, forward strand.
TGGAAAGGACAGAAAAAAGAGAAAATGTTCATTTCAGTGGCAGAAGGTGCCTGTAAAATAATTTATAGACATCAGATGGATGTAGATTGATTTTAGTGTAATGTGCACTGCAAAGGTTGAAATCATCAACCCCAGTTTTGCTTGAAATAATAGACCTTAATGCTCGTCAGAGATCTACATGAAATGGAAATAAGTCTATAAAATGAAATGCACCAGCAGTCAGCTGCATGTAGAGTCAGGAGGATGAAGGAAAGTCGAGTAAGTCGAAGAGATTCTCAGCAGACTCAAGTGCCGTAAATGAGATAAATTATTCCAAAATTCCCCTGTGACACAATACATTTTGCAACATGGTGTGTCTCTGACGTTCATAGTGCACAGATGACTCTGCTTTGGGATTAAAGCAGCTAGTGTGCTGATACATGTGCTACGTGAGAATACAAAGACAGTACAGAGGTGTCGCAAATTACTATATTGACTTTTCACACTTTGTGCCTCATGTCTGAAGGTTGCATCAGAAGAGCCTGGTGTCACAATGTGTAGAGTCTATAAACAGTTAGTGCCTCAGTGCCACATGCTTATAGATCAGAAATGCATTCAGTCTGACAGTTAACATGTCAGATGATGCCACTATAGTGTCTCATTTGTTTGCTATGTTGGTTTGGCTACCTTTAAATTTATTACACCTGTCAAGCTTTCCAATCACACTGTTGCTGTTTACAAGCACAAGAGTGTCCTGATAACTACTCCAGATTTTATTTTACAAAAGGTTAAACAACAACAAAATTTTAACCAGCAGTGGACTTATATCAGAGCAGAGAAAAAGTTATTCATTTCTTTACATTTTTGCTTGTGTCTTTGATTTTCAAAAGCAGGAAAAAAACAGGGTCCAATGGTTTGTGAGCATCAGTCACAGCATTTTCAGGTATTGCGTTAATATTTTCATGGCACAATGGCATAATTTGTGTGTGATTAATAATTCCCGTAAATTTCCAGATAATGAGCCCTTTTCCGATTACTGTGTTTACAACAAGAGCCAGCCCTTCTTTCACAAGACGGCTTTGTTTGTAATTTTGGTAAGTTTAGGTTTTTAAATGACTGTGGTTATGATTTCCTGACACCAAATTTTACATGTAGCATGTCTAATTCTTCAAAGAAGGGACCAGTGCAGATGTTCAGTGATTTATTGGGGCAATAGTCTGGGACTTTTTCAACCCATCTTATGAAACCTCATGCATTCTTAATTGCTGTGTAACTATGAAATGTGAATTACTTGAAATGTTTTGCCAAATAAAAAGGCAGCCTCTGCTTTTTGAGCTTTCTGGCCTAAAGGAACAAAAGAAGCCTGGTCTGAAACTCTTGAGGCAGCCTGTTATATCTCTGTTAGGCCCTCTACATATTCATCTTCTTTTTCTTTCATTTTACAAACTCCCCGCTGAATTGCTGCTTTTGACTGGACTTCTTATAGCAGAGTGTCAGATTTGAAAATATAAAACCATGGTTGTGTGCTGATTTTAAACTGGGCTATCATAAGCTTTTGGATGGCACCACACTGCCAGATATAGCTCTTGTTAGAAACCAGAGAGCCACTGAATAGGAGGCAGGTTTCATTCTGTAGGAGGAAAGAGGGAAAGTTCTGATCAGAAACAAACTTCAACAAAGGTTTACTAATGTAAAGTCAAGTTCTTTAAAGGTTTAATGTGACAGAGTCCTTTTAACGTGCTCAAAGTTTCTCCAACACAGTGCTCAAACAGTTCAACATGAACCCCATTATGTTCCTGTAGTGAACAAAGGTTTGGATGGTAAACTGAAGCCTGCCTCTTTGGTGGACACACACTCCCAGTGAGGAGAAGCAGACAGGAGTACAGGCCTGGATTTGCAGCAAACGCTGGCCTGCTGTGGACAAGAGCAGCAGCAAAACATATTTAGCAGGAGGCCCACCTAAGAAAATCAATATCAGTTTAAGCCAACACTATGTTTACAATTTGTGCACCACATTAACTTGCAATCAAAAAGCCCCTCTGACTGGGAACTGGAGCCAATAGAGCCATCTTTGCTCTTTTTAAAGCTACCAGACAGCAATTTTACCTCACAGAACACAGGAGCTGCTGAGATCCACCTCTCAGTCAGCCGGCTTGTTTGTGATTACTGCCCCTCTGTTTACTGTAGCTCAGTTACACTATAACAACACTATGTATTACAATAAAATGGAGGTACATAAAACAGTTAAGTTCCATGGCACTGAATCAAGTTCAGGACATGTTTTGTTCAGCAAGATTATTTTTATAAATGGAAACTACTAATGGGATTTTTTTAAATGTAAATGTGAGCAGAGAAGTAAAAAGCTATCAATAGGCTAAGAGCCCGTTTCCAAGGTTACATGCCTTCAACATCACCACAAATTAACTTTCAACTACACTGTTCTATACACACATTATTACCTTAACAGTCAACGTGTTAGAAAGTTTGAGTTAGAATAGTTTGTAAGTGTTCAAGTCTGAACACAAAGTTTTAAATGTGAACTATTAGTTTGCATGTTTGACATAATGATATTTTACATCAGTGGCTTCCTCCGTGCATTCATGTGGTCACATGTTTTCAACCGCCTTTTTAAATACACATAAAGCTTTAAAAATCATGAGTTTACTGATGTATTCTATGTAAGCTTGTGAAAACCGTATTTGGGACATCCATCCACAACATCTTTCATAAAAACCCACTGACTTGGAGACGAGGGAACCAGAAGCTTAATGCTGACTCATTTCTGTGTTTAAGGGCTCATTCCTGCATCCCTCTTTTAATAATTCATTACATTTTGACAGTTGTAGTTAGATTGTTGGTCAATTACTTTTTGGATGTAATCCGTTTTAGGATGAAGTTAGCTCAGTCAAAATATAAGAAAGACAAAACAGCAGCATAAATTGTTTCATCTACAGCATTATAAAATCACGTGAAATCTAACTGTCTTCATTATTCAGAAACACTGGGATTAGTGAGTGTATTTTTCTGTTTAGTGTTTATTTAGTGATGACTGTTGGTAATCTACCACCACCCTTGGTAGCCTGATGGCTATGTGCATAATTGTAATGTTTCCAGTTCAGTTCAAACCAGGAACGTTCCTTTAGGTGTGAGTCCTCCTCTCTCCTTCCTGTATGTATTGTCTTGACTAAGTAGGTAGAGACAAAATAGCCCTTTAAATTCTTAAATAATGATAAATTAATGCTTATGAGTTTTTCTATTTCTAATATTGTATCTGAATTTAAAGTATTTTGAAAGAGTTTGAAACCTGTTGAGTCAGCAGTCTTAATTTGTGGTAAATTCTCAATACATACATTTTGGTCAAGCTAAGTGTTTAAAACAGAGAAAGTGAAAGCATCACAATCTGAAACTAACTCTACATTCTTCGACCAAATTTCTTTTAACTTGGAAAGCCCATATTTTAACATTACGCAGTCAAACAGTCAGATCATTCAGTATTCAGACGACAGCGGCTGTCTGGGTTGTTCAGCAGGTGCTAATGGTGACAAGAAAGACACACATCACATCTTGAGAGAGCCGAAAGTCAACTGTAAGAAGGTGCTGTAATGTGATGAGACCACCATTGAGTTTTATGGCCATCTGACTAAACAGCATGTTACACTGCAAACCATCATAAACACTTCATCCCCAGTATGAATCACGGTGATGCAAACATTACATTGTAGGAGTGGAGGGTAAAAATGACTGCAGCAAAACACAGAGAAATCCTGGAGGAAAATCTGATGCAGTCTGTAAGAAATCAGTCACTTAGCAGAGGATTTCTTTTTTCAGCCAGACAATAAGTCTTTGCAAAGAGGCTCCACAAGGATGACTTCAGAATGACAGAGTAAATGTCATAGAGGCTACAGTGGTCATCCACATTACAAAGGAAAAGGCTGTTTATTCATGATCCCAATGCAACCTGACAGAGCTTGAGCCTTTTTGTAAAGATGAATAGCAAAATTCCAAGAGTCCTGATGTGCAGAGCTGATACAGACCTGATCAACCAGGAGAGTTCATGTTGTCATTGCTGCCAAAGATGCATCTACTAAATAACAGCTTGGAGGGGGACAATACTTGCAAATGTATGGTTTATATTTTGATTTAATCTTTGTAAAACAACAAAGTTCCCTGAGCTGGATGGGACTATAACTGTGTTAGAGACCATTAGTAAATAATCCAGGCTTCTAAGACTAATAGAGCTGCTTGATACAATTTATGAAGCCAAATTAAAGGGTGAATTCTCTTCTTTTTTCTCTTGCAGGAAAACAAGACAGGGACAACACTGACTAAATACTGATCAAATTGATGCAATTAAATTCTTATAGCTTTTTTGGTTTGTTTTTTAATGTGAGAATTTCCTTGATGATAATTGAAGTGGTGATTGGAGGAGCTCAGTGGTACAGCAGCGTTCATTTCCCGTCCAGCTCTGAGCCTCAAATGCGCATTAAGTGGCAAACTGCAGCCTAAATGGTACCGAGTTATAATAAACCACAGAACTTCTTCAATTATTTAACTACTGTTTACAAGTTAATGGCCAGGGATAAGTGGCATTTGTATGGAATTCGGTTATTTCCTTGATTTATGCTGAAATTAAAAAAAATAACCTAATAATTAATCAAAAAAAAAAAAAAAAAAACGGTGCCGCACTTTGACGCGCGTGTGAAACGGATGTTTCTCACATCTGCAAGATTTGTGATTTGCCGGCCGTCGGTGTCGACAGCTCAACTGAATTCACAAAAGGCTTCCACAGGTAGCCTCCTCTCTCTCTCATCCAGCTCCCTGCGTCGCCTGCCTCCCTCCCTCCCTATACCGCATCAGTCTGCTCTGCACACTCCGCTCCAACCGGTGGGAGCCCGGCTCTGCTCTGCACACCTGGACCAGCGACAGGGAACCGGGGTGAGACGGGATCAAGCGGTTTTTGTCGCGGCAGCACCCGCATTGCAACACAGGAGCGATGCTGAGGACCGGCTGTTGAATGTCTGAGGAGCGTTTCTCTCCTCTTTTTCATTGTTCTAGATATTTGTTTGTGTTACCAAAAAACAGGATAGATAAACACATTGGTCGTGTGCTGTCAGCTCACCCACGGGTGTCATTTTGAAATTCTCCTGATAGGATTACACAGAGGGTGTGTTTTCTGGATTTTTAAATGCGCCGTGGAAGTTGTGCTGTTGCAACCAATAAGATTTCTATCCAGCCTGGCACCAGTGGCATCCTGAAACAACAGGATCCGGACTGAATCTTGGCAGCAATCACAGATCTTTGCAGCAACAGAAGTTCTCGTGGAGGACAAACTGTTGCCTTGAATCAAACTTTTGTCTTTGAACTTGAGGGATTTTGACCTGTCCGAAGCCTCCTTCCGACGCCCCCCTCCTCTTCCTCCTCCTCCTCCTCCTCCGCCCTCAGCGCCCGGAGGGTGAGACATGGAGAGCTGCAGGTGACTGACCGCTCACCGCCGCTTCAGGACGCCTACTGGAGATTTACTGGACATACTGGGAGTACTCAGGTGCAGGATGGTGGGTAGGCTGCGCACTGCGCGTCCGCATGGCTGCTGTGTTTGTGTGTCTATCAGCGTGTTCACCTTGTGAGAACAGTCCCATTGTGGAGACTTGGCTTCATTTTAGGGTCTAACTGAGGGCCCCTTTAATGAGAATGGCTATAGTTAAGGTTAGGCAAGTTAGTTAGAGGTTATTGTTATGGCTGGTTAGGTTAAGTCTGCAGGATATTATTATTAGTCTTTATGATGTCCCCAAAAGTATTGGAAACAACCCCGCGTGTGTGTGTGTGTGTGTGTGTGTGTGTGTGTGTGTGAAACAGTACCAGCATCATCTGCATTTCTTCTGCCCTGAACGGCCCCATGTCACCTCACAGCCAACTTCCTCGGCCCATCCCCCGCACACGCGCGCGCCCACACATACGTTCAAACGTTCCAGTCTTGGCGCGGCGGTCACGGCCCTGCGTGTCACAAGACAGCTTAGAGAGCCGCACATCAGCTGGGGGCTTTTAGAATCATAAGACAGACCCTTTGAGAGATTCGGCGCATCACACTCATTATTGATGGCTGAGTGATCATGTGCTTAATTTTGTCAGGGAATGGTGAAACTCCTCTGATTTGAGAGGGTTGCCTCTTTAGTCATGCTTTCAGGCACAGTCAAACACATACATGCTCGTGCACACACACTCACACACACACACACACACACACTGAAGAGGTAGTGGCACAATGCTGAGAAGCCCAGAGGCGCCAGTTGCTTTTGAATTTTGATCTAATGGAATGAAAGGCCAAGCAGCTGCCTGCAGCAGAGAGCATGAACTCCACAGGTCCTGTAGGTTTGCTCTAAGTAGCAAACACTCTGCATGTTGATGGCTTACACCATGACCCTGGTCATGTCTGGATTTTCCCACTAGAGGGCTCAGAGAAACCATGTTGTGAGGCCTCTCAGATTTAACCCTTTTTCTAGAAGTAAATGTGAAAATACTCCCATCCACTGAGGCTGCACAGTCAGAGCCATTTCTGTGTGTTGCAGTTCTGCTTAATGACATGTTGCAAGTTAACATGCTTGGTCTCCTTTGCTGTATTTCCTTCAGTGGCTCCTCAGTGAACTTACTGGCTGAGTTTTACCTGCATGGTGTGGTGTGATGATAATGACAGCAGTGGCATCACTGAGAAGGTTCTTGTCCATAGTGAGAACATGGTCCTCAACAGGTGTTACTGCTGAATCACTGCTAGAGTAACACTTAGTTACTCCCACTGCTAATTTTGTAAAAAATCTTTGTTTTGTTTGCCTTAATCTCAAAGAATTGACAACAAAATCAAGTGCCATTTAAATATTTTCTGTCCATTAAACTCCCTCTGTTTATTTACTTACTCAATGCAAATGTAATTTCAAGTTTAGGGAAATAACAAAAAATGAGACAAAAAAGAAGAGAGAGGGCAGACTTGTATTTTTATTTTGTATTTAATGAGTCATAGCCAAAAAATACCAAGGCACACTGTTCAGCAGAGATAAAAATCCTAAACAGCTATTTGTAATCTTTATACAAAGTAAATTAGTTAATGCATTTTATTAAATAGACTTACTGCCTGCACCCTTCAGCCAACCTGCCAGCATTTCCTCCATTTATTCAAACAAAAAAAACTTTGATTATTCAACCACTGGAAAGTTTTACCAATTTCTTGATGCTTTGCATGTCAACATGCTCAAGTCAACTTAATTTGTGTGGCGCCTTTTAATACAAACAAAAAAAATTACAGATAAAAGGGGAAATATGTCTCTTTTAATACAAAAAATATATCACAGCATATTTCCAAAATAATCATAGTGTTGCCATAAGACAGTGAACTGAGTTACTGTCTTCTTTTTGTGTTCTATCTTTCTGTTGCTCTAATGCATACACATGTATGATTGAAAATATAAACTTTATCTAAAAACACTTTTTCCCAGTTACATATCAAATAAATTCACACACTTTTGACACTTGACGATATTTAAGAGGTGACTGTCCACAAAAGGTGCTAAAAGGCTCAGAAAAGACCATTTAAGGAACCTGTGCAGAGGGATAACAACGTTGTTGTGTCTTCTGCTTCAGTGACTGATTTTGACTAGTTTCATACTTGAAATACACGGCTGCTGTACCGTGTGCTCAAGAGAGGATTCTTTGCTCTGCTGTGAAACTTCTATATTAGTTACCTCCACTCTTGGGCTCTTTAGACACATTCCATTAACGCCGTAGTCGATGTTAAAGTGTGAAACAATTAGGTGAGACAGTGACTGAGCTGTCAGAGAGCTGCTGCAGGTCTGCATGCCGACGGGGCTTTTTCCAGCATGAATCAGTCCAACATGTCCACCAGAGTAACAGAGCTGTCTACCATCTAATAAATGCCAAGTGTATCAGTGGCTGTGTGGCCCGAGGCATGTGATGGATTTTTCACCACACAGGGGACAGTATCATATTCGATGAGACGCGCAGAGAGGAAGGCGTGAAGCAGGGTCGGTGGCAGATAGAGGCAGGTGGGGTGGGGGGGCGGTGGAGTGTCAGAGAGCGGTTGGATTGCTCCCAGTATTTATTATTGATCCTTGAATCTTGCTCCACTTTGATGGTCTGAGAAAGCGAGCCAGAGTGTGTTGCCAGACGAAGTGTTGGAGGACGTGAAGTGAGGAGCAGATCAAATAGTCTGTTTTGTTTTCAGATCTCGTTCAAATGAAGTTACTTTTGCTAATGAAGAAGAAATTTAATGTCTGTGGGTGGAGCTTTGGAAATTAGAGCTTAATTGAGATTGCCTTCATTCCATGTTGCTCTCCAAAGAGCTCAGTGAGCTGAGTCTGTCTGTGTGTGTGTTCATGCATGTGTCTGTGCATTTGTGCGTGTTTGTGTGTGTTGTGTAATGCTCTGAACATTTCTTGTTCATTTTGTGCTGGATAATCATTTCCCTCGATTGTACACTCACTGGTGCACAACTTGGATGGGTTGCAATGTTTAGAAAATTACAGTTTGTCTGTTGATGGTAAAGTAATGATATTGAGGACAGAGACACAAAAAATGGTGTCTGAGTGTGGTTCATTACAGTGAACATTTTTATATGCAGCATGTGGGGAGGTTCAGCATTGACAAAATCAAAGAGAAAAAAAATTCATGTGAAAATTGTTTTGAATTGATCCCTAAAAGACGTGTCCAGGTGTAAAAGAGATTTTATAAAAGTTATTAGCTGTGAATGACTGTGTGCCAGTCATCTTTACTTTCTGGTCTCCAGTGTTGGATCACACATAAGATTAAAGACCCTCTAAGCACTTACACAGTGGCATTAAACAGACAACAAGATATTGTCCCAATAATGATCCAATAAAGGATGTGGGGCATCCACAAATAAGGGTCAAACACAAAAAAAAATTAGAGAGCTATTGATAAGTTTGTGGCTGTAGTAGAAGGAGATGAGTAATCCAGCTCTTGCTCCGTGTATCTGCAGTTCAAATCTAGCCATTATGTAGAAGGTTTGAGTAATCAAAGGCTAAAGTTAAAAACTTTTGTTATATTTCTGATTAAGTAATTAAAATCTGTGAGTCAGCACTTTGAGGAAATGGACGAGATTGGCATTTATATAGTCAGGAATCCAAGTGTTGAGCATCCACAGTGCTTTGATACCTGCTGGTCCAGCAGCACAACCACTCCTGAACACCTGACTGGTTGCTGACGTGTTCATTAAGTGACCACACTAAAATTCAAGAAGCTCTGGCTGACCACCTGAAACCGCTGCCAGCTGCTGTTCAGACTAGACAGTAGGGGTGGGCGATATATCGAATATACTCGATGTATCGCGGCTTGCTCTCTGTGAGATGTATGAAATGACTATATCGCAACCATCGAGTACAAATTCTCACATAAATGTTTTAAGCCGTCGGCATGTAATTCTCTTCGAGTTTTGCTTCTTTCACTCTCTCCTAGCGCTCCTCTCACAG
>JAPZDY010000024.1:3841588-3851743 GCA_029783645.1 Ctenochaetus hawaiiensis
GATATTAACTGTTAAATTCTTGTGCAGATATGTTATCCAAGACTTAGCCTCATTGTTCCTCACCACAGCCCATAATATTTATATGTGGAGTTTCACTAACAAACAGTGAATATAAGCTGGTGCCTGACATGATGAATATGATGCTTTTGTTTGGTTGTGGGCAAATTTAAATCTTAGCTTCCTATTCTAATCAATATGTTTGTATTAACTATGGGTCAGGTGACTACAGCAAATACAATGTGAGAGGTGTCACTTGTTGTAATAAACCCACAGAGAATCATTAGCAGTTCCTATCAGCTCTGTCTTCTAGCTTACAGAAGCTCATGGTGTATAATAGCACATTTTAAACTGCTAAAAGAAATAAAGGTATAGCTGCTTCAAGGGGCTCTGGTCCAGCAGCACAAGCTGATTAAATCCATTGATTCTTGCCCTCCACAGTCAGTATATCTATCTAGAGTGCACACACACTGCTGTTAAAGTGATAATGAATGCAGGAGTTTCCATCGAAGACAGTGTTGTTTTAATCCCAAGTCCCAGCATCTGAAGGGTAGCTGCTATTTTGCAACCCGGACCCTATTTTTCCATGTTTTTGTGTCTAAGTGACTAATTGAGACAATTTGTGAAGCTCTTCCAGTATTGAATGTGAGTGCTGCAGCCAGCAGCAGTGAATTATCCCTCATGGCAATTGCACAACATCAACATATGGCCACTAAACAATTTTGGGTTTTGCCATTTTATTAATATCGTAATTCTAAGTGTCTGGAATCATTATGGAAAGGATTCCTACTGAGAGGGACCTTTTGTTTAAGAATAAGATCCTTTCTGTTTAACCAGAAACAATGGCTTATTATTCTCGTCAAATTAACAAGACTCATTTCACAGAAGCATTATTTATGATCGCGAAACGCACTTAAATCAAACCTAAAAGAAAAGAAAACTCAATAAAACCATCTTTGCTCTGTCTGCTGTTCCCACAATCCCAAACTCTGATTTAGTCAAAATAAATCAGTAAATCAGCAAGTTAGATGTGAAGATATCAGGAGAGATTGGAGAGGCAGGAAAGACATCAGAGAAGCAGCAGGTGAAGACAGAATATTTCCACATGGGAAGCAGAGAAAGTAGGGTTCAGATGCCAAGGTTATCCTTAAAAAACCCCAGATCAGGGCATCTACAGCTACACAGCAGCTAAAGTGAACCAGGAAGGAGAAAGCAGAATGACAGACAACAGCAGAGTTGTAGTGACATTTAATTATGCCCGAATCTGTTCCCCATCACCTGTGACTTCACTGGCAGCCCAAACCCATGACTTGTTTAAGAAATCAGTCGGTGCCCATAGCATTGGCTCCTTTCTTTTCCTCTTCAGTCTTTTTTTTTTTTTGCCTCGAGACAAAAGTAGAAAAGAGGAGCCAACTCAGCACTGAGAGGATGGGTGGGAAAGAGAAAGAACGGGAGGCAAGAACAGAAGTGAAACTTGGCAAAAAAAGGGGGGTGATTTTACAGAGCATATTTAATTTTTAAACACTGCTGACTCCTGAATCAACTCAGTTTCATTCAAACATGCTCACTGTGAACATTTTCATCAGGTCTGCAGTGTGAGGCAAGATGATCAGTGTTTGCAGCACGCTGTTTTTGTGCTTACTGCATCCATTCCACACTGTAACTTATTGGTTCCTTAGGTGTGACAGCCATTACTCATATGGTGTTTAGGGGACAAGTGCCAGAATTTATGGGTAAAACAAAGAACTCACCTGCCAGCATGTGAATGACTGTCTTGTAAACATCAGTGCAGGTGCTGCAGAGAAATGAAGCCTTTTTGCCTGAAGAGAAACCTTTTCATAAGCAGAGGATTTGCAGGTGAACGTGTGCACAATTCAGATACATACACACAAAGCTGTCATACCTTCATACCTGAACACACTGAGAGGCTGCTTTTTTGCTGAACTGACTCATTATTGCATATACATACACACACACATACACACAAACACACACACACACTTTATGGTAGATCAGAGAATCTTCATTTCTTGTAATTGAATCATCTCCAGGCTTTTAATCCCAGTAGAGACCAGTCAGCACGTACACCCAAGGTCACAATCAGATGCACACACACACACAAAACGAGCACACACACACTGAGACTGGAGCTGAGAATGACAAGACATATTCTTTGCACTAAGAAGCAGCAAGTCATAGCAGAGTGAAGTCTTTGATCCAGCCTTTGTCTTTGCAAATGACTTAGACCCAGATTTTGCTGACAGACATTTTCGACTGTTTAACTGATTAAATGGCTTAAATAGATTCACTCCAAAAACAAACAGAAGTGCTTTGGGAGAGAGAAAACACCCTGCTGCATGCTCTGAAACTACTGAATGTAAATTCCTTTTTTAAATGCCTGTGACATCAAAGAAATTAGTAATTGAAGTTTAAGATTTAGATGCAACTTTTGTTGGTGTTTTTTTAAAATATATTTTTTATTGTAGCAATTTCAGTGAGGACAGAAAAGAATCACCGTCATGAACTTTTCAGTCATCTGAGCTCCATCAGTTCCACAAATCCACAGTACAGATGCCACTTACACAGATATGACAGATATAAGGTCATTTCAGTTCACCAAACAAGACAATCATATATTTAAATAATATCAAATCCAGTCAAATCTCAAAGCAGCTTTACCATGAAAACTAGGATATAACAGCACAGACAGTGTTAATACAGAACAAGAGAAGAGATCGAGGACTAATATGTAACTTATTGTAGTTCTATGACACATGTAGCTTGTAAAATGACAACTTCAGATTTGGTTTAAACTCTTCAGAGCCAGTTGTTCCTGTAAATTTAGAATAAAACCCCAGCATTATTGTGCCTGCGAGGTGTAGATTACAACTATTCAACCATATGAGCACCACAAGTGAGGAGGGTTAATGTAAGTGTGCATTACAAAGTTGTTTTAATTAAGTAACTGTTGTGTGTGGCACACCATGTGTTCATATGGCACAACAGTAAAGTCTGTCTTGTAACATCTGTTGTCAAAGGGAGGTTAAGATCAAGTAGACCTGATCAATGAGACTGTGAGGATCAGTTAATGACATTGCAAATCATCACATTATGGTCTTAACTATTAGTCTAGCCAGAGATAACAGTGAAAGCACTTTTCATACTCTTTCTCTCCATGAAGACGTCATATTACATCCGCAGTTGTCTGATGCTTTTATACAAGTCAAAGTTTAGAGGATGTCCATGTGAAGACGTACCAGTGCAGCTCTACTGGGATTTGCTTTTAATCTCAAACTAACTGCAGGACATACAAAGTGATATATACTGCACTGTGGTGACAACAGCCATCTGGCTTAGAGGATTTGCAGGATGATTTATTCAGTACAGACCAGAGGAGTGCACAACGAAGCAAGTTAAACAGAGACGGGTTTTCCTAATGTGAGCCGGCTTGACAAAACCTGAAACCCAGTCAGACATAACAGGTACCGTGACAGTGGTTATCAGCTTTGTTAATGCAGGCCCTTCTCCTCAGGCTTTATGTACATGCCCATAAAAGTGGGCATTTGTTGCATGATGTGACTTTACTACAGAAAATGGACCAGTCGTGCTGCTCATTTTTGTTAATACAGATTAGTAAAAAACTATTACAGCAAAAAGGAAGACTTTTATGCCTGATAATTTATGCAAGAAGTGAAATGACCAATTGTGTAAATTCCTATGTAAACATGTTTATTTGCCTCCAGTTTCAGCTTCATATTCTTGAGCTTTTCATGCAGCTGATATAAACATTAAACTCAACTGCATTAGGTCTGATTCTGTCAAACAATGACAGATTCAAGAAAATTACTGTAGCTGTTAGACAAATGATTTCTATCGATTGGATGTTAACTGTGATTAATACCAGTAGACTAATAGATGGACTCTATAGACTTGTTCAGGTGGTATTACTTCTGTAACATTAAGTCTCAACAAAGACTCTTTCATCATAGAGTGTTGTTATTTTCAACCAGCACGAGCAGTAAAAGTTGTTATTTAGCTGATTTCAAGCAGAAACCAAGAACATGAACTGATCCAGAGCTGGTTATGTTTGCGGCATAAGAGTTCAGAAGAGAACCGCCTGCGGATCTAGGAAGTCTGTGGTTTTAGACTCAACTTAACTTAATAACCAGTTAAACTTATTTTGTAGGACAACCCACTGATGATGGAAACACAACTCTCTTATATTTTGTTTAAAGGATGGCTTGACCACTGGAAATCACAAATCAAAATAAAGATGGGGTATAAAAGGGAACAGTATAATTGATGGTTTAACATGAAGAAGAATCTTACATCCATTTCCAGTCTAATACATGTTCACTGCACTCTTTAAAATGTGGTTGCATATAGACTGGAGTTTGTAATGATGACTGAGCTCAGAAAACAACCTCAAACAGCAAATATGCACCTTCAAGCTGTTGCTTACTGCTGCTTCTCTTCATATGTGTGACCTTGTGTCTGACTGGCAGAATAAGAAAGAGACCAGCTGGCTATGTGTTTCATATGTTACTGTACGTGCCGCTACTTGGGTTATACTCTTTATGTTTGTTTGTGTATTTGTGTGTGTTTGTTCACTGGTAACATTACAGTAACTCTCAGAGAGATGTTTCCCATAAATAAAAAAACATTTTATTAAAGGGTTGTTAGGATTTGGGGTTTTGGCAGACTTTTAAAACTTCAAATATTGTTGTCTCTTGACACTCCAAGACATTTTTGTCTCTTGACTGTTCAGTCTGTGGCCTTTATTCTAAAGTCAATGATCAGTGTCACTGCAGGAAGAGGTGTACCCATAATGCAGTGAGAGAAAAAGAGGCTGTGGGTGGATGGCTGTGTGGTTTTTCTGAGTTTGATGCAGAAAATGGGAACGTTTTTTGCAGTCGTTGTCTAGTCAATAAGTATATAGTACAAACGTCTGAATGACATAGAAAATTGATTCATTTGGTTTCTACTTTACTCGGACCTCTGCCATTGTTTATTAAAAAGATCTAAGCTAAAACGTACTTTTTAGAATGAAACTTTCTAATTTAACATTTAAATTCAAAAGTTTCTTGGAAAACACCTTGGAATTGAGAAAGGAAGCCCTTTACTAGAAAAAACTGGCTTACAACATGTCTTCAATCAAAATTTTGTAGAACAGTACCATGATCTCTCCCTAACCACAACATGCCATTGTTACTTTGTGCAAATACTTGAGAGAGTGCAAGGCCTGACTGAATGCAGTCCAGATTTTTGTAAAATCACGCAATATCACCCATTATTATCATTCTTCAGCTCGTCACTGTAAGGGCACTGACCACATGGTGACATTAAACTGCAACAGTATGTTTTTTGGTACAGTGTTTTCATTCGTTTACAGCTGCTGAGCAAGACAAAACAAATTCCAAATCAACCTTAAAGTTTATATGGCAATAAATTATAATGAACTGTTATGTTTGAATGGGAGTGCAAAAATTTGAAAAACTGTTTATGGATATTATAGATAAGGTGTCCACTTTTTTTAGTTGAAGGAATCTACAGCTAGTCAAATAATTAACAAATTTAATGAAAGTGCTCATCGAGTGAACTGCCTGAACTAGCATGTGTGACGGAGAGACTGATTTAAAGGCAGCGGCAGCAAGACTCAGTGAAATGATATGATGGCAGACATGATAATAAAATAAGGAGGAAGAGACTGATTACAGAGAGACAGTGTTTTCATTGTTTTATATCTAGGTAGTGTGAAGTTGCTTTTCAAGGTTTTTGGAAAGACAGAGGAATTAATCCACCAAACTTTCAGACATTTTTATGAAGTACATCTTTGTTGGAGCCATAAACAAATGATCTTATTCACATCTCCTGAGCAGAGCTCCCTTCACATTTCAAACAGTGCTTCATTGTACGTGGAGGACTATTAAGCAATAACTCAAGAAAGTGATATATGATATGTTGTGATTATATCACAGCTTACGGTTGTTGTTTGCATCAGGCTGACAACCCCCTTAAGCATGACATATCCCTGCCAGGACTGAGCTTTGCTTTTGTAAAATGGCAAAAAATTATGGCAACATGTTAGTTGTAGATTAAACTGTTTTTTTTAAGATGTTTTGTTTTCATAAGTCATTGATTTTTGAAGAAAAGGGTCCTGCTAGCCTGCACATAGGAAAGGGGCTTTGCTGAGCAACATGCTAACTTACAGACTGCTACTGCCTTGTTAGGTTAACTTGGCCTAGCCATGCATCACCATAGTCAACTCAACCTCATTACAATCAAGCCTATTTGTCCCATATAATCATATGAGGTACAATGACTTGAGTTCTTTGCAGCGGCTGGGACACCACACAGTAGCGCTTTTGCTCGCTGCTGTCAATACTGCTGAACTGGAGGACAGCTGAGACCCTAAGAGCCTGAAAAACCTCGCTTCTCTCAGACATCTGCTGCTCAGTCCACTCCTCTGTGATCACGCCACCACAGGAGTCAAAGTTGTTCTTAAACATTCCAATTTTGTAGCAGTTTTCATAGTCCAGATTGTGAAATGTACCTGTAGCTGTAAACGTCTTACTGCATCACCTTGATAGAGGTGAAGCTAAGAGAAGCTTCTTACATGTGAGGTGATACAGAACCGTGAAAGGATTTAGACATCATCTCTGTTTATTTAACTATGGCTAACAACCAATCAGCCTGCTTGATTTAAGGAAGCAGTCTTCGCTGTGCCAAGACTTTATTTAAAGAGGTCAATACTTATATAATTAGTGTTTATCATAAATGAATGATAAGCTCTTAAACCACAGTCACCTCCGATTTACTTTTGCTCATTTTTGTCAAAGTTTCTTTATAGTGATGTGGCAAGACTTTGGGATCATGTCCAAAGTACATTTGGCTCTTTTTTTTACAAGGACTTAATAAATGAGACCCAGTGTCCCTT
The DNA here is from genome assembly GCA_029783645.1 of Ctenochaetus hawaiiensis. Taxonomy (NCBI): domain Eukaryota; kingdom Metazoa; phylum Chordata; class Actinopteri; order Acanthuriformes; family Acanthuridae; genus Ctenochaetus; species Ctenochaetus hawaiiensis. The sequence continues at coordinate 3,848,523 of JAPZDY010000024.1, forward strand.
CATGACTGGCATGAAGTTTGAGGACATTCAGTCAGTCAGGCAAACATAATGGATTATTTGGGCAGTAATAATTTAGAAGGGCTTGTTTTGATGTTTTTGTGAAGACTAAAATAGTTTGAATTGCTCATATTTTCTGACCTTATTAATTGTATGTTCAATCTGTCTTCAGCTGCCTCATACAGTGTATGTAGATATGCTGCCGTGAGATCAAGGCTCAGGTTCCAAAGAAAAAAAGCCTGAATTTTCTTTCAGTGGTCACAACATATTAACGGGACAAAATCTGACATATTTGATACTGAACTGATACTGTTATGTAGAAAAACTTGCCCTTAGACACTTAACTATACTGAAACTACAGCAACAGAACACCAAAACAGACCTTGTATTGGATTCAGGCATTATTTTTAGACATCTGTCTGTATCATGTACTTTGTGGACTGAGTCAGATGCCCTGCCTTTTAATACAAATACATGAGTCACAGTAGAGCACGATTTTACCAGGTGGAGCTGGAAATCTTGCTGAAGGGAATCCTGCAGTGCTGTTATATGCTGTATATCTCACCTTAAAGAGGAGGTTCTAACTTCTTCTGTCTGTCCTAAAATAGGCAGGTGTCCATATGAGCTTCATACTTTTTGCATGTTGCATTCTATAGACTGGTAATTAAAAGTGCGCTCCCAGAGCACATTCAAGGCAAGTGATGGGAAACCAAATTAACAGTTCTCATTTGAGCAAAAGGAATTTAAAAAGTTTATCTGAACTAATACGAAGCTTTAAAAAATCTAAGTTAATCAAATCAAACAGATATTTTCCAGAGTTGTAAGACCAAGGACAAAAAGAAGAATGACTGAAGCCATGCTAATGGTTCTTGGAGGCTTTACTTTAGCACAATGCTGCATTTAGCTCAATGCTAAAACACATGCAAAGTTCAGTTAAGTAGCATAAAACTATATGATCAACTAAAAGTTTGACTTGATGATGGCACTAGATGAAAAGTTAAGGGATCAACAAAGTAATAATTGATTTGGAGGAAAACATGAATGTTTAAACTATATATCATCATATTCTATCCAACTGATGTTCAAACATTTTACTTTAAATCAGTAAAGTTTTTCTTCTTGTGGTACCACAGCAAAGGTCAGGGAATCCCAAATGTCAGTAGAATTAACCCGATGATCTTCTAGTTTGCATAAAGTGTTATGGAATATCTAAAAGTTAGAGTTGTTTCAGTACAGATGAAAGTGACTGTTGAACAGACCAGCAGACCAACACTGCCATCCTAAAAGCTGTGCTGCAGGCATGGCTAAAAAGAGAAGTTTTGTACTTAAAGACTGACTTTGGAAAACATCCAGTAAATTTATCACACTCAGACTACTGAGGGGGGTTTTTTTTGTTTTTTTTTAGCTTCAGATAATTTTGAGTAGTTTTTAGCACAAAACAACAAGTCTCCAGTTGTTAAGCCTGCAGGGCAAACAAGACGAACACAAATCACAGAAGATGCCTTTTAAAACCACAAGAGCAATGAGATTTCTCCATAAAGTAATACAAAAAACATAGGCACTAAATCAAGACGAACAAACAAAGGACACAAAGTTAAAACAAGACATGCAACACAATATCTGAGCCTGAGAGACACTGAAGCCAGAAGTCTCCCTTATGATGCTGCATGGAAGCTCTTCAGCACTTCTCTCTCAAACCAGGTCCAACTTGTTGAGTTATCAAGATGTGGCACACAATGGCAAAACTAGAGGAACGACGAGGGAAAACACACAGCTTTAACCTTACAAATCAACAGTGTGTTCCTCACACTGAAAGCATAAAAACATCAAAAGGTCAACTTTGATACAGTTAATACGGCTCACCACTGTGACAAGCTACCACTATTCTGCTAAGCCTTGGATGTGAAGTGAACTTTGAAAAAGAGGACAGAAGTGCCACTTACAAGGCTGTATGTTAAGGTAAAGCACAGCTACAGGCACAGAATGAAAACACTCATAGAAAAGCATCACCTCTCCACCTCTGAGCTTAAACACTTAACGTTCATTCTGATGTACTCAAGTCCGGAACCTAATAGTATTGCACAGAACTACATACTTTATTTTATTTAACCAGGTTAATCCCACCGAGATCAAAACACAAATCTCCTTAAGGAAGACCAGGCCAAGATGGCAGTTTAAAAAGTTAGAGACATAAAACAGAAAACACACAGAACAAGGAGTATATTAAAAAAAAATTAAATTGGCGTACAACTTCAACTGATAAACTCACCATCTTATTTATAAGAGCCTTAAAATGAGGCAGAAGGACAAAGTCTATCACTTCATCTCTTTTTGATGGCTGCTTAAGGTGATTAGAGCAGAGCACTTCAAAGCTTCCTTTCCAAGTTCAGTTATTACACTTGGAACAGACACATCTTGCGATCTCAGACTATAACTTCAGTCAGATATCCGTGCAAAGTGTGAACACAGTAGAATGTAAATTGAGAGTTTAACCAGAATGGCTTAATAAACAAACAAGTACCAAAGACTGAGACTGCAAACAGTCAGAGATGGCCAACCATTCCTAGTGTAAAGAGCACAGTGATGAGTGAGGGTTTTACAGCTACTCACAAATCTTAGAGTGCTGTGATACACAGTATCTCACTCATGCTAACTGTTACATTTTAAACATGAGTGGACCCCAAATGCAGACACAGGACAACAGGCTGGGTGCTACAAAAAGAAAGCTTTATTTAAAGCTGAAAGTTTCAAGTAAATAAGAAAATCCAAAAATCCAAAACCTAGAGATCACCTTACTAAGGTAAGCAAAAAAAAGTCCAAAAAAGGCGAAGCTTAAAAAAGTAGGAAATTAAAAATGACAAAAAAAAAACAAAAAACAAAAAACTACAAACAGGACAGGACCAGTGCGAACAGCAGACAACCTGACTAAGACAAAAGAGGTAACACAGAGACTGAATACACACCAGGGGTCCGTTTCACGAAGCAGGTTTAACAAACTCTGAGTTTAACCCTGAACTCTGAGTTTATCTACTCTGAGATATGAAACTCTGAGTTTTCGGTTCCAGAACGGCTGATTTGAGTTGGTTTGTTCAACTCGGAGTTGTTTCACCTGGAGTTAAGCTCGTGCACCGCAACTATGAAAAGACTGCATCAATGGAGCCCCGATTCGACGAGTCACCATGGCAACGGGGACGCGGAGGGCTGCGGACATGTTAATGCGCTCA
>JAPZDY010000024.1:3851843-3871873 GCA_029783645.1 Ctenochaetus hawaiiensis
ATTATTCTTATCATTTTTCTTTACATGCTCAATGTAAAACAGTTTCCTTTGGTCTGTGGGAACAAAAAATCCTGATAAATTTTAAATATACAGCCACAATTAGGTGAAGACATTGCATGCAAAGAGGGTATTATACTGTAAATATTCCACGTTTTATGTGTTACAGTGCTAGCATGATGAGCAGGAACAGCTAAATGTGACATTTGTTAGTAAAAAAAAGATATTTCTATTCAATTCCAAATTTTATTTACCCTTTTATATGCAGTCCAGACTTTTGCTAAGACAGTTGTCAGATTATTTTCATATATTATTATCTATTTTGTTATCGCACCAGCTAGAAGTTAGCGGTAGAAGTATTTTACTAAAAACTCTTGTACAGAGTAAAGTAATGATGCTGCTGAAATAGATCCCAAAAGTTTATGAGTAATGAATGTGAATGAATTCATATGAATTATGATATACAGTCTCCAGAGTGTTGTTTTTTATGCTTTTCCATAGAGTTAAGTGTTTAATAAGCAAACAAAAATTGCAATAACTTGTTATATTAAATCAAATCATGTTGGATTTACTTAGTACCGCATAACCTTGCTACCAAATTTAGTTACTTGAACCAACAAATCAGATGTAAATGTTAAACTGCTCACTGTTTTAATATTACTGTTAAAAGAGAAGAGGCTTTAGGTGTCATGGTTTTAAGTTTATTCACAACTGGTTTCTTTGTATCACCCTGAACGCATCACCACTCTCTCACTCATTCTTTCAGCCAATCCTCTCTGCTAATCAGTCTCAACCACCTGCACCTGTCCCAAAGTTATATAGGCTTCACTCTCCCTTTGTTGCCTGCCAGGTTGTTGACACATTCATGCCAGACTCTCCAGCAAATTTTTTCAGACTGACTTCCTGGTTTCGGCTTTCCATCCCTCCTTGCCTCCGCCCCGGTAACCACTTCTGCTTTTTATTTCTATCCTCAAGTTTGGTTCTGTTTTTCCCCGTTTTTTTGTCTGCCAGAGGCTGTGGTTCTGTTTCACTGGGCGAGATCATCAGTTCACCTGTCTGTCTTGGAGCTATCCCCCAGTAGTCCTGTTGCCATATCAAAGACTCTCAACTGCCCTCAATGCCAACTTAATTGTGCTTTGGAGAAAGAACTCTGACTATTTATATTTGCCGTGTGCTGAATTCCCTGCGGAACCCAATAAAGGTCACTACCAACTAAAGCCCTGTTTACAGTGTGTTTGCATCGAGATCCATGCACTCTGAGTTTCATTAAGAATGAACACTAAATATGAGTCAGCGAATGAGCAAATGTAAAACTCTTAGAACAGGTTTCAACTGAGGTTGCTACAGTGTTAATGATCTGAACCCCAAAGAGCAAAGGTGTCTGCTGATGTCAGCCTAGATTGGTAAGAGGGACAAGCTCCTACATAGTGTCAAAGTAAAACGGCGGATGTGCTGGGAAATCCTCTATTTTTGATGTTAGGGCTCACAAAGAAGCAGCAGAGGTCAGCATAATGAAATATAGTGATGCACACATTGCTGACAGTAAATAATTTGCAAATTGATTCATTCCAATGTAACAGTAATTAGAGGATCCATAGCAGGAGGTGAAGTGAATGAACTCTAATATTTTGAGTTGGGTAAACTTAACATTTTACTATACTGAAGAGAAGGGCTGAGATCCTGATTAAGCCCAGTTATTTTTCTCCAAACATATTTAATATTTTCCTAATAAGACATTAGGTTGTTCTCGCTCTCGCTCTCGCTCTCGCTCTCGCTCTCTCTCTGTCTCTCTCTCTCTGTCTCTCTCGCTCTCTCGCTCTCTCTCTGTCTCTCTCTCTCTCTGTCTCTCTCGCTCTTTCTCTCTCTCTGTCTCTCTCTCTCTGTCTGTCTCTCTCTCTCTGTCTCTCTCTCTCTCTGTCTCTCTCTCTCTCTCTCTCTGTCTCTCTCTCTGCACTATTGACCAACTATGTGCACAGTGTAGTTTAATTAAGCTTGTCATAAACATTTTAAATTCAGGTCAGGCTAAAGTGCCACTGTGGTCCAGGTTCTGTTCTGGAGACAGAATTTCTTTGGGTCACTCTTGATTTTTTTTTAGGCCCAATTAAAGCTCTACTTTATATCAGACACACTGTTCGGTCCAATCTTTATGTTTTATTCTTTTTTATGTGATTTTAAACAATACACTCCAAACTCTTAAGACACTAAGTATCACTTTTACTACAGCCCTATAAAAACCTTCCCAACATGAAGAGAAATCCAAAGCTTGGCAGGCTTACTGTGTCTAAGTTGCAATTTTTAAACTGTTCTTCGGAGGGATAATAATAATAACTCATATCACGCTCTTCAGGATACTCAAAGATGCTTCCTCCCTATGTCTATAATAGAACTTGTAAGAATAATGTCATCCAAAAAACAAAAGAACCTTTCAGTGCAGTTATAGGGAAGAACAGTGTTATTATTCATTTGTTCTAGTTGTATGTCAAGATGACCCTTGACTGGGCTCGTATATGTGATTATGAGGATCATTTCCCAGCACAGTGAAAATGACGAGCTTAAATAGAAGATTTTTACCACTGCAATTAAGGTCTGTGCAACATTCTCAGACTGCTGTTTTTCCTCATTAAAGATATGCATTGTTTTCACTCTGACACACTTAAGTTGCCCTTTAGTGAACTTGAGACTGGGGTGTGTGTTGTGAAAGCCTCCTCTTTTTGGTAAAATCACACAGGTTTGGTGATTACAGGGTGTAGTAAGTTTTTTTTTTTTCTGCATTCAGTTGGACATGCAGCAGTGGAAGATCCTTTAAAGATAAGATCAGGTCAGTAAAAGCAAAATAGGTCATTGTCTTGTATCTATGCAGTGTACAACTGACAAAGGTGACTCAGTCAAGTTTATGGGTGCTGGTTGAAGCTACAACAGCCCAGAGTAGTCAAAAGTTATATTTCCTTTAGCATAAACGTTTAGTCTTGATCAATATTTTTTTTAGAAGCTGTGGCTGCTTTTACAAGTGATCACAAATCCACAATATGATGTTCACAAATGATCTATCTACACATATGGAAAGTAAAGCTAGCAGCAGTGGAAGAAGTTTTCAGCACAAAAAAATATATTACCAATAAAACACTCTACAAATACACATTTTTTTGTTTAGAGAATTCTTGTCAAGCAAAAGCGTAAAATTATAATTGGGAAAATGTTTTTAAGCATAACAGATAGGGCCGTTGTGGATCACGAGGTAGAGTTGGTTGTTTACACATCAGTGTGCTGGAAATCCCATCTCCATCCTTCTCACATGTCCACATGATGAAGTGTCCTCAGGCAAGTCACTAACCGTGGTTTGCCCCCCAGCTGATGGGGATGCGAGCTGTGGTCGCAGCCAGTGCCAGAGCATTTTAAGCCTATCTAATTAGTATGCAAAAGACCAGAGAGGAGCCCGGATACAGACAACAGCAAATCTCCCTGCAAGAGCATGCACAAGGGCATCTCCACGTGGACAAGAAATCATGCAATTCTTGAGTGAACATCTGCATTGCTTATGAGTGTTGGCCACTTGTGGCTGAAAAAAATTAAGAAATGGGAGATGATTAGGCCTTTCTGATTACAAAAATCTAACTTTACTTTATTCACTGGGTGGAAACTGGTTTAAATTTTAAAGAGAGAATATCATTTGCAACAGGTGTCAGTGATAGAAAAAGTCTTCTTATGGACAGAGCTTTAGCAAAAACATTTTCAAAAAGACCACCAAATCTGATTTTTACACTTTTTAAAATATCTGTCCAGCCTTTTGTGGAGACCTATTAGTTAAAAATGAAAGTCAAATCTCTCATTTAAAAGATCAGTAATTAATTTACAACAACTTGTAATGTTTTTTAATATGTCAAAATATGTCCAAAGTCTGGCATGTGCCTAAGAGGTATGTGATGTAACCCCCAAGCTGTTTCAAATAATACCACTTCTTGAGTTCTTTACAAATATTTACTTAAAATTATTAACAATACAACTTTGTTTTATATATATATTTGCAGTGTTTTAGCTCTCAATTGTTATTTTCATTTTGTTTTCACTTATATCCTATCATCTGTAAATAGTATTTAAAACAGACTTGAACAGCCATTTTGTTGCATTGTAAACACAGTAAAAGCTAACCTAACCACATGTGTCCCAAAACAAACAAACAAACAAAAAAATAATTAAAATAAATAGAATTTTTATTAAACTAGAAATTACTCATAAATCTCATCTTCCATCTGGAACTATAACTCATCTAAAAATAGAAACTAGGCACATCTGGGCAAAGTGAACCTATACAGTATCACTGATATTTAAATATGGGGATCAACTACCTGAATTATGTGGCTGATTCATCAGATAAGGTCAAACTGTGAAGGAGTCCTCAGTGGATTCAAGTGGGCACAGTCAAGTGGGCTTAATGGCATCAGGTGGCTGTAAAGGAAACATCAGTAAGTCTATGGGTAAACAGTATATTTTATTCTTACTTGTGAAACAAAAATCAATCTGAAATAAATCTACATATGATGTACTAACTTAAGATGAAAAGAAATAATTCATTATGCCTGGAAGCGATTAGCCTCTTGGTCAAACAGCCAGTAGCTCCCAGTGAGGTTGTGTCTTAACTATTCTTAAAATGTTAAATTTAGGGATGAAATGTTAACAAAAAAATTAATTGTCTGGTGTTTTGCTGTGAACAAAGGTTTGCATAATCTCACCAGCTGAGTTAAACAGCTCTGTGTGTTCAACTCCTCACATTATGTGACATACATGTGACAAGTTGAGTATGTATTGTATGTTCTCCTCTTCCACTTCACTTAATGGGGGCTGTGACCAACATACACAAAACACTTCTGATCAATCAGTGCTCTGTTTAAATACAGATTGCTTTCTTAAGGCATACAGATCTATTAGATAATTTAATAACAAAGTTAAACCACAGGAGCAGACACAGTAACCGCGTTCAATTTCCATTCCTGACATGTTCTTGGGTTTTCTTGGTATCTGGCATAGCTAAGTTACGTTAGGGTTAGGGTGCATTCCTAACTGCTGATCCCGGATAAATAGCGTGGGTCTATGCCAACTCACATATGCAGGTCTGCATGCTCGACTGGGTGCTGATACAGTGCAACGTGGTGATTAACTGTTGTCAGTGTCATAAATCTATTGCCACTGTTGTGTCATAATAATTATGTTATAATACAATGTACAAGTGGGATTTATGAGACATTTGTTTTGGATGTTTTCAATTACAATATGGTGTTTTTGAGTTAACTCTTAGGTGAAACTGCTAACAGTGGTGATTCTACAAAGTGAAATCTAAATTTAACACCATGTTGACACCAACCACTTCACACTTAAAAATGTGTCTATTTTTTTTAGGTGTACTCATTTCTTAATTCTATGAAAATAGATTGGTACAATAAACATCTGAAAAATTTCGTCAAGAAAAAAACAAACAAACTTTGCAGTTAGTACTGTACAAATAGTTACCAGCTTGAGTACCCAGTCACTTTCCATCAGTGAGAGACAGCAGGGTTGAAAAACAGACTCTCTCCCTGCCTACTGGAGAGCAGACAGACCTGTTGGAGGATGTCAGATGGATCCTCCACAGAAATCAAAAGAGGATTAGAAATAGTGAACTGTGGGGGGGCATTTCATCCAGCTAGACTGATCCGTCTTGTCAACACAGACCATGTGAAAAGGAATAATCTGGGCCCAGAGCGGGAAAGTCACAGCTGAGCAGCTCCTGTCAAAAAATGTGCCGGCCTTCCTGTGTCACACACACAAACACACACACACACAGACACACACACAGACACACACACAGACACACACACAGACAAACGACTGAATGGATTTTAGCAGTATCACTGCTCTGGCCTTTCCCTCTCATTGACCTCTATTCTCCAATTACCACTCAAGGAATGTGCCAATTCTGTTGTGCAACACACTTCATCACTTAGTCTGTGTTTGAATTAGGTAATACTTTATTGGGTCTGGTGTGCTGAGAATCCCATATCATCTTATGGTAAGTTTGCTCAGCGTAAATGGCTCTGAATAAGAATTTATTATTTAGAAAACCCATGTGTGTCACAGGGCTGTGTGTCACACAGAAGAGACACTTAGAGATAAACAGCTTGTAAAAGAGAAATGATCAATCCATCCGACTGCTTTTGTGGTCTAATTTGCCATTCTGTAGGTGTGTTTTCTCCCGCAGGTGGCCTTATCTGTCACACTCGGAGGCCTCCGGCAAACAAGCTGTCACACAATCAAACAAAAGTCATTAGCTTTTGTATTAGAGCTGTTTAGCCTTAATATGGATGTGACAAACACTGTTTTTAAGCATCAAATTGAAGAGAACAAAAGAGGGAAAGCAGTGGGATATGAGGTTTTTGTTTGGATGTCTCAAGCTTGAGTGCAATACTAACAAAACTCGTCTTACACCAAGTACTTTTCCATCCTTCATATATTGACTCTTCTTGGCCTCAGTCACTGTTGGATGTGGATTTTTTTCCCCCTATAAAAATAAAACTGTCAGTCATTCTTCCCTCTCTACACCTACACTCTTTAGTACCTCACACACTTGAAGAGATTTCATTTGTGTGGAGCGGTGGTCAAACACTGATTAGTTAGAGACTCAAGGTCAGAGCTTCTGCAAGCCCCAACTGTGTTTCCTCAAGCTTTACTCTAACATTTTGATACAAGTGAATAAACTGAGACTGTTCTAGCTTGTTCTAAACCTTCTTTTGTTCAGGCTTACAGCAAAATCTTTCAATGTAGTGATGTAGTCCCGCTGTTTCTATCAGCCTGTAACTTCCAGCATGCTCCGAGTGCTTTAGTTCTGAGTGTAAAGTGTGCGCAGGGGGAGGCTCAGCACCTTCAAGGCTGTGGATACAAAAGGGCCTCTGCTAACCTGGATTGTACCCCACAACTTGGAAGAAAGTTTTGCTCTGAATAATAAAAGAGGGAGTTTTAAGAAAGTTTAAGTTCACAAGTGAGGCTGGATTTTATTCTTTTAAATCTAGGAGAAAAAAGAGAAATTGCAAAAAAGATGATGTGAAAATTTCAACTGTTTTCACTTGTGACAAACATTCCTCTTGTTTATTCTGGACTCGGATATATCCCCTCTTACTGCACTTTTAATGGAGTTAATGGAAGAACAAAACCTGTAGTCCAAGTATTGTGCAAAAACTCATTCAGAAGTTTAGTTAATATGAATCAAGCATGTATATTTCAAAGTTAAAGTCCTCTTTATACTAGCAGTAATCATAAAAATGAACATTTCCTTTGATAGTGGATGAGTTGAGGATGGATGAGATAGGCTGAAGCACACTGTGCACATGTACACACAAGGCAGAGCAGCCTCACTGATTATTGAAATGTTCAGACACAGAGTTTGGGAGATTACACGGAGTAGTTCTCTTTCCTCAGGGAGGTTTCCTTTGTCCTATCAAGCTTAGAACAGTTTTTCATTCTTAGCTATTTAAATGTCCTCCAGCATTTGCTACAGTGACATTAAAAAAGCATATAAAAACATAAAATTACTGATGAAAGTCTCTCCAATCGTAAAATAAGTTGTTTAAAAATAACAATCATTCATCAACAAATTAATATATTATGCGGAAAGCACACACTGTAAATACTTTCTTTTAAACACAATACAGCCCAGAGGGAATTTTAGATGTGCAGTGAAATGTTTGTACGGGTGAAGTCTCTAAATTAGAGGAAATAATTTGCTCAGGTGGGTGGTGAGCGGGTGATTTATGCAGTCATGCAGATATGGATTACCTGAGAGCCAAACATGGATCACTAGTTTCCACAGGCAGCGCTTCTTTGCTGATTGAGACACAGTGACACAAAGAGGAGGTTTCATACTAAAATGTCTGTTTGTTTGGATTTCTCAATTTGTCTAAGACAAATAGTTTTTAGCCTCAACCTCAACCAGTAGTAGCTTCATATTAACTTTAAATGTACTGATACTTCCACAGAATAAGGGATGATGACTTTTGTCCTCCATCACTTACATCGAAAGTGCATCAGAAAGGGATCATTTAACAGCCAATGTGGATAGGAGAAAAGATCACACCAAGCCAAACTTGTTTCAGTGTTCAAATGGACTAAAGACTATTGTTTTAAGACAGACTGAAATTGCAAACCCATCCTTAAATACAACACTGACATGTCAGATGAGCAGGGGGACATAACTTTTTCAGTCAGGTTAAACGGTGGTGATGGGGATGGTGTTTGGTGCTCACATACACAGCATGGCCTTAATAGACATAATCTTCAATAGTGTTTCTCTTCCGGTCCTCTGCTTCATCTTCCTGCATGGTGATGATGAAGATGCACTCACTGGTCCCTATTTGTGTCTCTAATCAGCTGTCTCTCAGTCAAATGTTTTATGGTCATCTTTGACAGCTAATACCGATGTTTGGTTTGGGCATCTGATCAGATGAGAGCTGGTCATCTCTTTGTGAAAGTTTTTTGGGCATGTTGAAATAAGTAACACTGAGGCAAACCGAAAAACACTGGATTTATTTATATCCCATCGGGCCTGGATACCCTGAACAGAACTGAATGATGTGGCCGGAGAGAAAGTTTCTTTGAAAAATGTTCTGTCTGCTGCGACCACGACACAGAGGGGCAGAAAATGGATGGATGTGTTGACCATCAGTACTTTTAGTTACCTCCAGTCATTTTCCATTTGGAGGAAGTAAAGCTATCATGAGCTTCAAGAATGCAAATCTGTTGTTTGACCTTAAAGAGAGCAGTTCCTCATATGTGGGGTTAAACTACAAAGGCTTCCACTTTCAAACAAAATTCATACAAAGCAGGGCTATTCTAATGATTAACTTACACACACTCAAACACACACACACGCACACACACATTTTGTTGAAGTGGAAAATACCTCTCTGGGCTCAAGTGTGTGTTTTTGTATAGTTCCATCTCAGGTTGAACTCCCTGCTGACACCTATGTATAGGTTCTCTGTGTTTATTTCACATCACTGCAAAAGAACATCAAACACTTCAGTTTCTTAGTATCAAGATTCCAAAGACAGATTAAAATCAAACATGTGCTTGACCACAAGAAAAGATGATGTTTGCATGTTGTGAGCAGTTCATAACTCGAGAGGTTTTTTTTTTTTTTACTTTTATTTCGCAAAACAACAGCCTCTAAATGTGACTCTGCTCTCACATTAGTATATCACATTATAAAATGACATGGGCTCCTCATTGAACTACCCAAAAATATCTGTTAACTGAAACACAATGTCCAAAATCAATGCTATTGACTCTTTGAGGTTTTGAGCCACAACATGCTTTGAGCACGTTTGTGTACCAAATTTAACGGCAATCCATCTAAAAACACAAATGCCAACTGCTGTTGATGATAGAGATAAAAGTCAGGTGAACTTTAAAGCCATTACGGCCAAGCAGGAACCTCAGGGGCTGGTACTACAGCCTGGTACTGTCCAAAAAATGATTCTGTTTTCTGTAGCTAATTTCCCCATGCATGACAGCTGACAGCTGGGGGAAGTTTTTTTATAATTTACTTATTTAAATGCACACAATGTAGTTTCTGCCATTAGAGGTCTCACATTCAAAACAACGAAAACAAAAAAACTGTTTGATAATGTTTTGACCATTGCTGATGAAATCTCTCTGACTCATTCAGGCAGAAATTTCCACAGATTAAATAATATATAAGTATTTTTAGACATTTAAATGGGACAATGTTACCTGTTATATATTTACATTATATCAAAGGTGAAAGATAGATGACTATAGAGTGTGGCAATTTTAAGGGACAGCAGCTGCTAGCTGTCTGCTGGGTATCACACAGTCTTTTGTGTTTCAGTAAAACTGAGATGGTGACAGCCATAAAGCCATACTTCAAAACTTAGCACCACAAACTAGCTGGTGTATCTCTGTCCACAACTTTTAAATACTGTCTGTGATTAAGACAAATCATGTGGGCATGTCAGCTCCTATTTTTTTGCAAATACATCCAGTAAATCCTAATATATAACAAGTAAAAAACTTCAGCAGGTGAATCTAGATGAAAAGAAAGTCCATCCAGTGGCCTTTTGTTGAGACATTTCAGTCTTGAGTGAAGGGTTTGAGTGAACCAAGCAACAGACATTGCCATTCAAAAAAGCCTTGCAGCTGGCATATCTAGAAATAACAATAAACTTCAAAAGAGTATTTAATGTTATATACTGCCATTGAACACTAGGTACTTACATCAACATTTTTTGAAGTTGTGTGTGGTCAGCTATAGAGACCTTAAGAGGGTTAAGAGGCAAATGGCACACTCTGGTCGAAATCTATAGCCCTTAATTAGCCAACAACTTTCACTCCATTGGTAGTTGTTGATTCTAAACAGTGCTTCACTGATTTGACATTTTATTGTCAGACCTATTGGAAGTCTTTAAAAAAGGTGTTGGAATCAATTCATTTGTATTTCACACTGTTATTCTTTTGTTTTTTAGTACCCATAAGAGCCAGCTCCAAAGCAAAGTTAATCCTATTAATCAGCCTATAATGAACTCTGTGATGTCATGGGAATGATTTGTAAAAGCAAATACAATATGGCAAAAAACAAATCACTAACAGTTCAAGTATGTGCCCTGTTAATAAACGTCTATAATTAGCTAATAACATCCAGGAATGTGATGGAGGATCAGCTCACCTGGACTCACAGGTGACTCAACAAATTTCTTTTTGTTAGTTATTTTAGGCTTAGATTCAGATTCATAGATTCAGATTCATACAATAAAAAGAAAAAATAAGAAACTATGCAAAAAAAAAAAAAAAAAAAAAAGATATAAAGTGCTTTAACCAACCCCTGAATCCTTCTGCTTTGATTGACACTGGTTCCAGATGGGAGGGTCAATTCCACTTCAAACCGCACAAGTCCCGCCTCACAGTGTGAATCTTGCTGTGGACTTGAGGCTATAAAATGAAGGAACTTACTGTAACTGGGACGCACTCTGTAGTTGGAGTTCCCTTTGTGAACTCCCATACAGAAACTACAGTCAGTCCAATGCTTTAATCAGTGCGCACACTGAGATATATCGCTGCCGTTTTCCTGTCACTTCCAAGCTGAGAAGATCTGATCAAGTCGCCGGGTAGAGACAGAGCACAGCCATGGCCGGGGACGGGTCAGACCAGCGGGCGCTGCAGTATGAACAAACTCTGGTAAGTTAGACCTGTTGCTGCTCTGAACATTGTCACCGGTCATTCAGTACACAGTACACACACAGTCTTTCCTGCACGGAGAGGGAAGCCGGACTTCACTCACAAATATGTCAACTTGAAGCTGCCTGGCTCGCTGGTTGTATTTACACACATGATACTAGCTAGCGTTACATAGCAAAGCAGTGTGAATTGTGGACACGAGTTAGATTTTTAATGAAGTAAAAGCATGTTAGTGTAACATATGTGTGCCGAATTAAGTCTTGTGTCTCTGTGATTATTGAGGTTTATCTTGGAGTGTGTGTATTTGCCTACAACCAAGAGTCAACTAAAAGTTTTCTGTTTCTAAACGAGGTTCCACCTCCTGCTCTCTCACGTGAGAGTGACCGAGCTGTGTGCTGTCGAAAGCCGTTGTTGTGTCTGGTTTGTGAGTCTATAAGTCCCTAATTAGCTGCCCCTTTATGTGGATAACTTTTTAGGTGATATAAGTAATTAAAGACACGCCGTTTTTAAATTGTCTAAGTACACTTTTGACTGTCTTTAGCGAATAGCTTTACAACTGAATGTAGTGTAACTATCAGAACATCTGGATTTGGTGATGCAGATGCAGGTAGTCTCCTGTCAGGCTAGATTTTATCCAAAGTTCAATATCAAAATTCCATGTGTTTTAAGAAATCCGTTTATATTGTCGAAAGTGCACGCCGGAAAATGACTCTATGGCTGTTTTCAATCTGAAAAGGTGAGATGATAAGTTCGGCATGAAATTGAAGTAATCAAGAATTGATTTATGTTGCCTAAATAAGATATCAGCTTCACCAGACGGATCGCCTTTTTCACACGCCGTCCTACTCTTGCCAAGACGGCTTGATAGTAACAGTGAGTGGGACGGCTCTTAAAGTTTAAATTTGATTAATTTTAGTGCGACTTGGTGCTTAATGAATCAGAATTTAGACCGTCATATTAATTTGAAAATGCTTGGAGTCGTGAATTGTAAGATGCGCCTGTTTGCTCTGAAGCAAATTAATTGTCCTTTGACATATTTCTAAATGATTTTTTTTTTTGTTTAAAATCTTCGCATTCAGAACCATTTTTTGGAAAATTATTTTAATCTGTGTGCCATCATATAAAATACCTACCACATGCAAAAGGATGATCTCATGTTTACACAAACAGTACAGTGGTCATCAGGGTTACTGTATGTGTCAGGAGCTTAGTATGTGTAGGCTGCATTGATATCAGCCACCCTCATCCAACAATGGATCAATTCATTGTTTTGTTTAGCAGCTTGGCTCTTGAGAAGCGCTGCTGTGCACAGGAGTATACATAATGTGCTGCAAGAAGAGGTGTGCTGTGCAGGCCAACCTTGATGCAGGGTCCTCAAGTATGAACAGTGACTGACTTTGAGTTTGCAGGTTAATGTATGCCTCATAACAATTACATAAGGTAGTTTTCCTTTTGGCTTACACAACAAGCAAGCAGTCATTGGCAGTCATAGGTGGTCTTGACACGGTTCAAAAGTTAAGGCTGTTGAGTAAATGGTTTTATAATTAGACCTGCTTTATACAGCAGGGGGCTCTCAAACATTTGCATGACAAATTGTCAGAGACACAGATCAGGGCCCATTGACACCCACTAAACAGCTTTGTCATAAGGATCTGCTTCAGGACTGTTTTACATCGATATGCAGCAGTGAATTTTATAACATGGGAGATTAACTAATTAGGAAAAAATAGTAAAATTCTTACATGTTCTTTAGGAGGCATTCTAAATTATAAACTAAGGAATTGCACCATTCTCTTCCTTTCTCCCTTTCAAGGACCTGTGTGGTAGTGTGTGTGTCTCGTTGAACTTTTCTTGACAAACTTCTGTCAAGCCTTAAGAGTCTGCTATTTGAAGAGACTAGTTTTATAGGCCAACTGCACCCATTCAGTGGCAGCAAGGCTTTAAATTAAGAGGAGCCACAACTGTTACACTTCTTTGGGCCTCTGTTTCCTTTTCTTTAAAAAAGTTTCTTTGTAAAGAGCCCCCCTCACCCCTCCTCTCTGTGTGCTGTTAATCTGTGTGTGTGTGTGTGTGAATGTGTGAGAGATTACACAACGAGCAACCCGCTGATTCAGCGCTGGACGCTCTGTCACCCTGGATGGGGTCTCGTGCTCGGCCCTCCGGCTCTCTGACAAGAACGTGCAAGCAGCTCCCTCTGCAAAAACTCCATACACAACACCTTTTGTGTTCATCTCAGCTCACGCTGCTGTGCTAAGATGATTGTTACATGTACAAAATTGTAAAAGCATCTAAATAGAATCAAATAAAAATAGCGACAAAGTGAGAAAAACCTCTTTTAACATAAATGAGTTCTCTTTGCCCCCCATCTCCTTGCCGTGGGTTGTAGTAACATGGTGTCTTTGTGTGATATTGGCAACTATGGTGGTTGTGTGGGTTTTTTTGTGGGCAGTGGATGTTCAAAGAGGCCAGTGTAGTTTGGCTGTGAGAGAGGCTGAAAGGATGGCTATAGAAACGTTGGCAGGGCCATTAGTACAGAGCACTTGCAAAATAAAACCAGCCTCAACAGACTATCTGTTAACATCAGACTGGTGCATCCATTTGTATTCTTATTTAGCTGATTTCACTTGATATCTGCTACATCCCTTTTGTGCAGTTTATGAAAAGCACAATGCAGTTTGAGCATTAAAGTAAAGTACATAATAAATGTAAATGTTTGACTTTATACTTATGTGCTTAACTGCAAGGTTAGAGGCTGATTAGAGGCTAAATGTACATGCACACATATTTATCATATTTTCCTGGGTTTCATTGTCTTTGATTATCCAAAGGACTGTTTAAGAAGTTTTTTTAAGGCAAAAAGATGAAATAATTTTAAATGTATTTATTTTTAAATTTTTCTTGGCATTTAAAGAAATAAAAGAGCCCCAAATAACAGCAAATACAATCGAAACATAATGGTCAGCCCTCAAAAGTTAATGACAGTGGCAGCCTGTGCACATAAGCAACAACCCCTTGAGAGCCGTAAAGAGGCTTGGCACTCATTAAAAGACACCATTCAGGCATTATTACACTATTTACTACCAGAGGATGACCATAAATCACAGTCCTTTGCAGATCATTTATCTCCAAACCATTTAATTCAAACTATGTGCATGTAACTACTGAAAGAATTAGCGAGACACTGGAATTAAAATGATTGGTAAACAATACATCAACAGGTATCAGCTTTAGAAGTGATGTAGGGTTATCACCAACTCTGTGATGCATTGACACAGGTGTGTTTGTGCTCAGAACATGCTGTCCTCATGCCACTGGATAATAAATGGACTCTCTGGTGATCAAAGGTAAAGTTTTATTAGGTGTTGTCGAATAGATAGTTTCATATTTGACCGATACAACTGAGGGTGAGAGGCTAATATTTATTACATTTTAACTACCACAGAACTCTTCCAAAACAATGAAAAGCAATTCTGCATGTCAGTGTAATTGCAAAGACATGTGCACAATGAGGCCATGCTTGAATCCTGTGTTCCTTCAGTGAGAAACTCTTGTTTTTGTTGCTTGTCCCAGTTTGAATCTGCAAAAGCCAGTTGCTGAAATGCTCTGGAGAGAAAGACCCAAAACTTATTACAGTCAGGTGTATCCATTTCAAATGAGTTAGAATGTTTGTTTGATGTAGCAGCTACCAGAGACCACTGCGACACATTGTGGGTGCAGTTTTGTAATAATTAACAGGATTATGGTAATGATGCTAAATATTTGATCCAACTGACATTTGAGGCTCTTACAAGGACAAAATACCATCAAGATCAGGGTACTACTCAACCTGTGAGGGCAGTTGATAATGTCTTCTGTGACTCTGAAAGGAAAAACAATAACCAAGATCCAAGATAACCCTGATGACATCATCAGGGTTATCTTGGACTGTGCTAGGAGAGGACAACAAACAATAATAGAAAACTTGTTAAAAAACTGGGGCAAGGAGTTTAAAAGACAAAAGGCATTTTCTAGGCAGGGAGGGGTCAGCAAATAAAGCAATCAGACTACATCATTGCTACTTCAAATTTAATTTTACTCCAAACTTAATCTATTGTTTTCCTCAATTTATTGTTCGGACAATAAAAATATCAAAAAAAGTATGGAAATGCCCATTACTAGTTCTATTATTATGTATTCCAACTGATTTTTTTTCTCCCAGACCAAATATTTTCAATTTTACTAACCCTAAGACTAAGAAATCCAGCAGATATTCAGATTTGAGAAGATGGAGCCTTTTCTGTTGGAAAAGTGGTCTAAATGCCCTGGATCATCTAATGTCTCCGACATTAATGTGTTGAACGTGTTCAGTAGCACACCCCAATGTCCTTTTTGTGGAAGGAATTGGCTATATTTTTACTGATATTTAAAAACAAAAAGAAGTTGTCTTTAAACTGTTGTCCTTATAAGCAGAAAAAAACCATACAAGGTTTTTTTTCCACTGAAGTAAGACCAGCTTATTTGCCTTGTTAGCTCATTGTAAACACATAATTTATAGTTGACAGAAACAAAATGAAACTCACCAACCGTCTTGGTTTTGTTGATCGGCTTTCCAAATCTTGCTTTTCTTGTGATTAACCCTTAGTTCGCTTAGTTAAATATGAAATATTCTAAAATATTCTTTTTCCTGCCCAGAATGAAGATAAAATTTTCTTAGGCGGTGTCTTGCTCTTGCCCGCTTTAACTATTTGCTACGTTGCCCCCATGAATTTGCGCTGTGGTTTAAGACATTTTTCAGTTTTATCCGTAAGCTTCCAGTAAATTTGCAGAAATACAGACAAAATAAAAGCGGCATATGGACAGAGGGCTCCTTCTGTATAGGCATGTGTATTTAGTGCTGAGCATAACTGTGCCTGAAGGCAATAGTAGAGCTCAGAATTTAGGTTTAAACTTCTAGGATAAAAAACAGGTTTTACCTGATGTTGGCTCCATGAGGTACCTTTCTTTCTTGTTGTTGTCAGTTGTTGCTGAGAATCAAATCTCACTCAGTCTTCAGAGGCAGACTGTGAAATTAGTGAGAGAAAATGACAAAAATCTCCACTTTAAAAAGAGAATGGACTCAGTCAATCGACAGTTTATGAGCCCAATCCTGAAAGAACTTTGGAAATTTAAAATTAAGCCCATGAAATGCAATCAGAATTGTGCTTCAGCAACAACCTTTTTTTTATCTGTTTTTAAAGGAGATGGTAAGTACTGGTTAAGGGAAACTCTGGCATATAGAAGATGATATGTCCGTGCTAAGCTGTAGGCTGTAATTAAACACTGACAAAAGCATGTTAAACACACCTAATAGATACAAGCTGCATAAGAACATGCCCTGTACCAAAAAAACTTGTGGTGGTTTCATGCAGTTGATTGTTTGGTGGGCTGTGTTAGCAATAAGGCCAAGCCTGTGACAATACCTCAGGCCAAAATAGTTTAGTGTCCTGACTTATATTGAATAAGAATACTCTAAATCAGAATGACCTCACCATCTCTAAGATTATACGACATATATATATCTCAAAGCTTGTGATGGTGTGTCAGAATTGCTGGTGTCCTCCTTACATATTTTGTGTGATTAGTGTGTAGAGGATGTTCAGCAGCTCAGATAAGAATTATAAAGCTAGAGATACTGTGACTTCTGACCAGTAAACACTGAGCCGAATGATAACCACTGATTTTAATGTCTTAATAGTTGTTTCCTTGTTTCCTTTTTTTACACTTCGAAGCCGTTAAACATTCAATTCCATGCTTCATCTTCGACTTGGCTGTGTCAGAAGCTTTATTACAGCTGTGCTCAGGACAGAACTGTTCAAGGTTATTTTTCTGACTGCAGGACTTATGGTTTATGATCAGGAAAGTATTCATATTCATGCAATGGCTGCAGACTTCTTGAAAAAGGAAACAGGGAAGTGAAAGAGTAGGAAAGAGAAGCATGAAAACGAAATAATATGTGAGTGCATATTTCGCCCTGTGTTTGTGTGTTTTTGTGTTTCGGTCATCTGTCTTGCTGTGACACGGGGTAATTTGTAACCCTGTGTTATTTGCTGTGCTGTGGTAATTAGGCTTTATGTTGCCGCCGCCGTCTCTGTTTGATGTGAGCCCCCTTGCAGTCGTAGTGGAAATTTCCCTTTATATTCCTTATCCTTTCTTTTACTATCACTGCATTGTGCCCTGTGGGTAAAGTCTTTTTTTTATTTTTACAAGACAGGTCAACAACTCCTTGACTCCTGCTTTGAGTGTGAGGAGAAAGGGCTGCTTGCATAATGTTTGTTCAGAGCTGAAGTTGTGAATAGGCTGCTTTTGGTGCAGATAAGCATCAAAAGTCTGTAACGGTTTTCCTTTGTCAGTTACAAAAGATCAAGCTATTCCAAGTTTTTTTTTCTTTGTCAAAATGACCTAAGCACCTCTATTCTTTGATGATGGATTTCTTAGTCAGGACTCGTTGTGTGAAGTGTGAAGGGACCTTAAGATCTAAATACAAACATTTCCACAAAAGCATTAGGTCTTTAAATGAGGAACTGTTTGTATTAAGTAAATATGGCCAACACTCCACAAGACAGAAGAAATGTCCACCAGTGTCTGAAGATTAAACCAAAGGAGGAGAGTGTTTGTGTGACTGGCTGTTTGTTCTGAGTTGCATTGATCACACAGGCTGGCAAGGTGTTGATGATTAACCACTGAGGGATGGAGAGGGGGGACGAGAGAATGAATTCGATGGGTCAATAGACTAACAGATGAGCTAGTTTTAAGTGTTGAGGTGTGTCTCTTGATTAGTGCCATGCCATTATTTCCCCCCCCCTCTTGTGTCCTTAACAAATATGGATTAGAGAGCAAATGGAAAACAGAGAGCTGAGGTGAGATAACCCTCAATAGATTAATAGATAAGCCATGCAAAGTCAATACAGAGTTTTAAATAGAAAGCAGAGGAATAAAGTGGCTAAAAAATGAAAATCACAAAGTACATTAAAATCACATTATGTCGGAATAAAATAAAATGTCCACATTTGGTCTGGTACAGCTTAGCTCATTTTTGATTTCTTAAGAGGCGATATTTACAGGTGCTGATCAAAATACCTCCATACACAGCCGGATAAACTTAAAATGAAACATATCAACAAAACATGTACGGTAATATACTGCTGAGGAACATGTGTAAGTCGATGCTTTCTGATTTGAAGCAAGTAAAAAAAAAATGCGGCCTGCTGACAAATGTTCGCCAGTTACAGCTTAAAACTGCATTGTGTTTGTGAAACAGAATTGAGGTAATGCAGTGACAGAATATGTTTGATCAACACTGCCTTTTTGACGGTTTGAGCTGAGTTTTGTGAGCCCGTTGAGTTGCACTGGTACATATGATGAGATCAGTGAAACATGTGACACCCAGCTTTTCAGAATTAGACTGGTAACACTCTTTTGTTTAATACAGTCATTGTATTAAACCGGGTCCCATGTGAGGTAAATGGATGTGATTGGCCTGACATGGACCCGGTTGGGTAGAAATGCGTTTGAACAGGAAGGGGGCCAGACCCCTTTGCCAGTAAGAATAAACCATTAACTTAGCAGTTTGGTCTGGTTCCCAGGCTCAGCAGCCATTTGTTGCCACTTCATTTGAGTAGTTTAAAAACCAGCTTTGACTTGAACTTTTGCAAGATCAGCAATCTGCTTCCAGAGGGCTGCAACTAACAACTCTTTTCATCATTGATTAGCATTTAGTTATTGTTTTTTGAGTGATTTAATTGTTTTGATTGTAAAAGTCAACATTTAAGATTATAAAATGGTCATTTTACAACAAAAGGTTGTAAAAATGATTACATTTGAAGTTCCCCTATGCTACTATGAACTCAAAAGATTACGTAAATGTATAAATAATATAAAAGTTGATTAAAACATAGACAAAAAAATACCTTTTGCGTCTGATTGCTAAGGACAGGCTGAGAAATCTCACAGCTCGAAGACAGAAGCTGACGGTTTGTCTGGTGTTCCCTTTGCATCTCTTTTCAAACAGCAACAGGATGAACAGGCTGCAGCTGGGGGGCTCTGCACAGGTACCTCACCTCACTGACATCACTGGTGCGGGGGAAATGGAAACCAGTAATGTTATTGGAGGTCTTATTTACCCACCGCAGACCCCTCCTGTCATGTTAGAAAATGTAAAACAAATGTCCATTACAAGTCCTATGGGATGTTGTCAAAAGCCTTATTTTGTCCAAGCAACGGTTCAGCATGCAGAAATGTTAAGTTTACAATGATATTTACAGAGTGAAAGCATCGGATCCTCATATTGGAGAAAGATAACTTCAACAAATAATGAAACATCAAAAGCCCAGTTAACATCCTGCACTATGTTTAGTAACATAGTGCTGTAGTTTGGAGAAATGACCCTCTGGTGACTCTCTTTATTAGAGGATGAAAGTTCTTCTTTCATTAAGATGCACTCATACCAGAGGAACTCCACACCAAATAATTGATCTCCTCTGTGCAGATAATCACATAGATTCCTGTGTTCATATGAAGAAAAATGAAGGCGTGCATGAATGAGATTTATTCCTCTGCAGTGGCAGTAAATACAACACATGGACCCGCCCATAACTGTGCTGTAGATCTTTTGAAGGCTGTAATGTTAACTTCAGTGAACAGTGCTATGGTCATAGACTTACACAACCCCCCCCCCCCACACACACACACACACACACAGTGATGAAACAATAGCATCAACAGAAAAAATGCGTCACACCTGCATATATTTGTTATATATTTTATATATTATAATATTTTATTTATATCATCTTTTCCTC
>JAPZDY010000024.1:3903483-3921788 GCA_029783645.1 Ctenochaetus hawaiiensis
CTTCTTCTTGGTGCTGGAATTATTCATCACCCTTGCCCTCTTCTTAGCCCCAGCAGCCAGGACAATGAGTGCAGGACAACCCATTCATCTGGGATCAATTAAGCCAGGCAGGCAGTCCCAGCAAAGTGCCCGTTTTTGCCTATGCTCAACATAATGATAGGCTTCCTACCAGTAATGTCTTTGTTCTGGATGGGTCTGTTTGTTTTCTTCCTCGAGTCAGATGCGAGTTTTAAGGGGGTGTATCTGAGTAGGTCTATTTCTGCCTCCTTGTTTTCGGGTCTTTTGCGTTTTAGTTGCCTTTGAAGTCTCCTTACTTAATTAAAACTTAGGGCTGGCGATCATGAATGTGGCCGAGAATGCCATGCAGAATGGCATCTTGGGAAGAACAGCGGTTGGCATTTGATGTCAGAAACCCCAAATCGCTCCCCAAATGTTTCCCTTCCTGATTTTTACTCTGTTTCCCACTGTTTGTGTTCACTCCTTCCCTGCTCCCATTTTTGGCTTTTACATGGGCCCAGCAAGGTACTTTAAAGCTTGTCAGTCAGTTAATCCTTTCTACTGAATATACTTTTGCAGGACATGGTTTTAAATTGTATCTGTATCTTTTTCAAGCTTTTATGATCCTGCTCATTTATTTCTTAAAGAAAAGTTTGATCCTGCTGCTACATCACTGGTTTTAAAAGCATCAACTTGATGGATGGTACTGAGCTGCTCCTCAAAATCCTGGCTAAACAAAAAGCATAAGTGATACAGCAAGGTAATAATGAGCAGATTTAACTGCATGAAAAGAACTTCATGTAATTATCAGTTTTTGTCCAATTAAGCCAGAGGTGCACTTCACTTTGGTAAAATGGTCATCTAAGAAGCAACAGGTGGTCCCTTTCATGGTTTGGGCATAGTTACAATTTTCATTAATGAGCCTGTGTAAAGAATGCTGAACACACTGCTCGCTTCTCATATGCAGAGATCAGTGAAAGCTCACACCAGTGAAAGATTACCTAAATGCTCAAAAAATTATGCAGAAAGGGATGTGCGATGCATCCTGAGCTCAGTGGGTGGCCTCAGGGAACCTTTTCATGGGCAAATTATGAAAGGCAGATGGTCACTAACCTGGCTTTTGCATGAACACACACTGTTCCAATTTTGAATTTCCAATTTTCTTCTCCCTTTCTAATTCCAAAAACTGTCCTCCCAACTGGGTTGAACTGATCAAAAGTGCTCTTGTAAGGTGAAAAAAGAAAAAAAACACCTCACTTGTTCAAGCAGCATTTACTAAAGAAAGATGTTTGATTGTTGAGTCTCATTCTAGGGTCGTTAAATGGGCTATTTCAAACCATACACAAAGCCCTTTGTTTGGAAGCAGACTGAGGCCTTAAATAGAGACATTTATATTATACCTTTCAATATGATTTTGTAATGCCATTATGAAACAGTATCTTTTGTGATTGGCTGCCCCTGGCTGATGCATGATCCATTTAATAAAGTGAACAGCGGTTCTGATGCCAGTGATTGTGACTGCAGGAAGTTTATTGACCATAGTGGCTCAACTGGCAAAGTTCTACAAATACCAAGAGTATTTGATATGGATGGACACATCATGGGGCTGCAGTGCAAGGAAACAAATGGTAGTCGTCTTTTTCACAGCAGGCTTTGATGAGGCCCTGTCAAACATGTTTCAGGCAGTTTGACTCAAAGCAGCATGTCAGTGAGCAGGTACCTGCCATTTATTAAGGTAAATGTCCTTGTTTTGACTGACAGCTCTGTACTTAAAAATCTTGAACAGCTGTCCGTCAAGCTGCTGCAACTACTAAGGAAGTGATTTATTGTTCACAAAAAACTCTTACACATGGGTGTGTGTGTGTGTGTGTGTGTGTGACCGCGCTGCTAAAAATAAACCAGCTGGCCTCCTGTTTTTGTACATGGCAGACGGTGTTTACACAATGCCAAGTGCATCTCTGTCATCATTCACAGTTCAGTATTGTGTGTGTGTGCGCATGTGTTGAAGGGTGTGTGTGGGTTTGCGGATATGCATGCGTGTTCTCAAGTGTATGATATCTAAACACCTCTTTCTATCAGGCTATAGGGGCCACGTTCCAGGAAGCGCCGGCCTGCTTCTAGTGTCTCTTTAATCCTGGCATGCATGGAAGTTTGATGGATGTGAACATATGATCAATAAAACTGATATAGCATCGTACTTTTTGCTTTGCTGTGTAAACAAAATCACATCAGTCTCCAAGTTAAATAGGAAGTACCCTTATTGTTACACAAAAAGAGTATGCAATTTTTTTCAAGGTCACACCAGCATGCAGTGTTTACACTCACTGTGAACATTGTTATTTAACAGAAATATGTTTTACAGTTTCCACACCCCTTTACAAAGGCAGAAAGATATGCAGTTTATAGAGGTTGAAGGTCTATGTGTATATTATGCAACGTGGTATAGAATTTGTTAGCTATTTATACATTAAGACACTGTCTTGGGTTTGAGATGTGTTATTCCTTTAGATGATGTCATTCTTGCAATTTTAATTGTCCAAAACACTTGAATTTTTAGCTGCGTGTCAGTCACAACAAAGTCATTCAAGTCAATCTTGCATTGCTGGTGTGAGTGGATGCATGCAGCCTTTGTATGTCTGGCTGTTACATCAAGTGTGTTAAAAAAAGAAATTGTTAAAAAATGATTTAGCTGCTAAATCAGTGATGAATTTTCTGTCAGCATTCAGGCAGGCATACAGTAACTTTTGAACTGTAAGGTGTATGATTAGCTCCAGACTTTCGCACTGCTGGTGCATCAGTGCAGATGTGCTACCAGCAAGATGATCCGCATGTCCAGAAATAGATTGAAAGGGTTGTTTAAATTGAGAGCCTGTAAATTTTTGTTCCCTTTGTTAACAGATATTTTCGTATTTTTCAAATTCAATTTTAGTTGACTTTTCTACAACGATATTACATATAGACTGTCAGTTTTTGTTTCATGAAGCCCTCTTTGCCTTATCTACATTGCATCTTCATTCTAAAAAAGAAGTTACACACCAGTTAACAAAATTATCATTAATGTTATTGTTATTTTGTAGGTAACATTAGAGTTGACTCCAACAGAACAACTATGCCCACAGCAGCATCACAACTACCACCTATAATATTAATATAGCCAAAAGTATCCTTGCAACCCAATTTGATGCTTGTGTGTTAAATGTTTTGCCAAAAAGAATACACTGTAGATGAGATGTGCAAATACAGCTGAAAATGTCCCAGACAGGCTGTATTCCATTTAAAAAAGAGCTCATTCATCCTGGTGTTGGTTCTATTACATAATTTAAGCCTCATATCCCCTTTGAACTCACCTGCATTGGAAAGAGTCTTAGGAAGTTGAATGGTCTTGCAATATACATTTACGAATGACTTCTGTTCCTTGTTTTGCCTTCTCTGAACTCTGTAGAATGGTGTTTGGAGTCTTTCGCAGCAGGACTCAGTGGTATCACACTACGTCTGAGCCAGTGCTTTGATGAAGGGCACTGATAGGAGAATTAACTTATGTTTCTGATGGTGGGAGTAACCAAAGCAGCCAGAGGAAACCCACCCAACATCACGAGAACTTGCAAACACCAAACAGCTTACTCTGTTAGGGAATCAAACTCTTAAGGACTTTCTATGTCCGCTGACAGTGCTGACCATAGACCCTCTGAAATCAACCTTTGGCTTATCACTATCTGATAAAATGGTGAAATCAACCTCAATAACCTGGACTGACCTGTTAATGTTGATTTTAATAACTTCCTGTGTTGTGATGGGTGGCCAGGAGGAGGTCATTAGTCCCCCTTTTCCTGTGCAATACCAAGAGCGTTATGGGAGGGGGAGCCAGTGCCCGGGCGGTGTACAGAACTTGGCGCTTCCTGTCTCTTGTACTGCTGACTCAGTGACAAGTTACTGGATTCATTGCAGAGATTGTGAGGCTTGCGTGTGTTTTCCTAAAGTAAAAAGACAACTCATGTCTTTTTGAGAATTATCTGTCCTTTGTATTATTCACTGTTCTCCAACACTGACTCCTGAACTGGATGGGGATGAGGACAAAAAGATTACAGAGGTTTTCAAGGTCATTAGAAGAAAAAAGGTAGACACGGCACAATCAGCAGGACTGTGAATTATTTGTCTTTGCAACTGTATCCCCCTTTTTCTGTCACCATCTCATTTATTTTACATTTGATCAGTGGAAGACATGTATATTGAATGATTTGGCTCTCTAAATGTTAAATGAAAAATAAATATTCTCTGGTTTTGCTTGTTGGTGTGCATGTGTACACACCAACAAGCAGAATGAATGCTTAAACTAATGCTCTTACTGTGTTGGTTTCCAGATGTATGGGCGCTACACCCAGGAGCTCGGGGTGTACGCCAAAGAGGAGGCCGCTCGGCTGAGGGAGAGCGGGCAGAGGCGATCGGCCAGCGAACGAAGCAGGACCCTGGACCTGCTGGAGTACGACAAGGGACGCTGTGCCAAGTGTCGCAGTAAGTTTCACACCACAGGGTCAACACTGACACTGATGGAAAAGCAACAGCTGTTCAAACAATCCACTAAAAATGTAAAATAATCATATCAGTGTGTGTAATTTCTCCATCTTTTAGCTGCTGTGTAGAGTCAAGAGGAATTTTATGCTTGTGGGGATAAAACTAGGAGATACTACATGAATATTTGTACAATATAACTGTCTTTAATTAATACCATAATATTTATTTATTCTTAGCCTACTATCTTGATGTTTCGTAGATTTTTCAGGCTCTAATCTCCTCATTATATCATGAAAAGTTTCATTTTTAAGGACAGAATTTCTCAGAATATGTTGCAGCAGCCACATCATTGATTAAAGATTTAATCAAACATTGATGAACAGACACTGTTTTACTGCCTCCAAGAACCATTTTATAAAATCAGTGTTCTGTATGAACCACAAAGAGAAGTTCAAAAAGCCTGTAATGCTTCGAATCTGCAAGATTAAACTGAACCCAACGAGTATTTGTTTAAAAAGTGAAGAAATTTAGGTCATATTTTCACAAGAAGTCTGCTATTATGTTTCACATTTAAAATGAACTCAAACTATCTCAGTTCATCACCTGAGCACTAGGGACCATTGATTCACCAGTCTATTTTATGCAGCAATCATGTGTGTGTAGTTGCTGAAATGGCCCTCAGTTTGACAGACACTGTTATCATAACAAGCCTTTTCTGGCTCTGAAATTTAAGGAATATTAGTTTAGAAGAGAGGAAAACCACAATATTTCCATTACTATGAAAATCAGCCTAAAATTACACTTTCTACCTTTAAGATTTTCATAGTGTTCTTGTCAGACAGCAGCTCCTTATCAATTTTTTTCAATCTTCTATATACTGTACAATACACTGGCATCTCTGTGGTATTTCCAAAGCAGTCAATAGTGAGGTGTGCCTTGAAGTACAATGTGGTACTGTAAATGTCAGAGACAGCGTTTCACTGAACCTTCAGTGTGCTTTAATGTCACTGAGCATCATATTTAATTTAAGACTGAGCACGAGTCAACTGATTGGTCAGCTGCTCATGAGCCTTTTTAACGCGACTGAAACACTTGATTCTGTAGCACAGTATGTTACAAAGGCCTTACTAACAGTTTACTCTGATCATTGAAGTTTTGGGGACAGATATTCCAGAGAGGAAAAAGTGTTTAGTTTATAGGGAAGACAGTCATGTCACAGGCTCGTTTGAACGGGTTCACAGTAATATTGAAGTTCAAGTAAGGTGAAAGAACTTTATTTTTGAACTGTTTCTGAACTAGAACGGTAAAGAACATAAGAATGAATCACTTTATCAATGGTCTTCTGTGATGACGGCAGTTTCCAAAAGAAAAAAAACTACATTTTCAGCTTTTGAGATCAGACACTATATTATATCAGCCCCATTGAAAGTAATGGGAACAGTGTATGCTTCATATATCAGCAAGAACCATCTGAAGCATCACTGCCCAAAGGGGGAACATCATTTGGCCATTACTTTAGTGTTGAAAATGTGACACTAAAGGCACTTTGCTGGTTTAAAATAGACCCACTGCCTTACTGCTTTTTGCTTTGGGAAAATTGATCATGTGGAACAGTGGAATAGAAAGAGAAGGAGAAGAAATGCTGCAGCGCTGAACAATCATCCCTACAACAATCCTGTGCTGTGAATCTGTGGACGGCATGTGAAGGAATCCAGCTTTTAAATGCATGATTGGATTCATGTAAATTAATTCCCCAGTTTTTTCTTTGTACATTTGCTACTGATGTTAATAGTAATAATAAAGTGCTGATGCAGTGTGTTTATATAATTTGATTTTATTCTTAGTTCCCACTTTTTCTCAGGAAAGTGACCTCCATCAAATTTAAAGTCAAAACCTGTCAAAGTTTGCATCAGTCAGAAAACTTAAGTTTCAAAATGAAAGACAGCGAGATGTTGGGTTTAAAAGAAGTGAGCTTAGCAGACCTCATCTCTGCTTAAGGCCAAAGGCTGGTGGCTACATTAACCACTACTCCACCTGGACCAGTGGCAGATCAGTTGCATTGTGGGTAATGCAGGTGCCAGGTTTTGACAAGGAGGAAGAACTCATAGTACAAAAAAGAGGAACTCATCTGGTTTGGTTGCATCTACTTTAATTTCTGTCCATAACAAGTCCATCCATGTTATAGACAGGAAAAATTAACTAAGTGGAGTACTATCACTGAAGTGAGCATTCAGTCAAGCACAAAGAGACTATAGAAACACAAAGAAAACATCAGTACAAACTGGAGAGAGATTAAGAATGGACATGTAAACACTTAAAAAGGATGTGGTGATCAAAGTGTTGTTATGCACTCGATAAAGCAGAAAACCAAACACAGCAAACATGAATGTACATGCATTTAAAATTGTAACTGTAATTAATTCAATACTATATTATACAAAACAGGAACACAATAAATCCCGGTGTTTTTAAATATATAGTACATCTACAGGGACTAAAAAAGAGAGGAGAGCATTGCCATTCATTCAGAGGTCTAATAGAGTGTAATTAAGGCCCCTGTAGCAAACGGTAGTCGTCTGAACTGTGGTCAGAAGTTTAAGAATACTGCAGGAGATTCAATTCAGTAGATGGTGATTTGTGACCTGGCTGCAGCTGATGGAGGAATACAGGAACTTCTTTGCTTGCAACCAGCGATATAAAGATAATGATACCTGGTTGCAATTAGTGGCATTTTAAATTTTAAATATAACTGCCAAAGGGGAAGGCTTCAAACTGAGATGAGGGACATCAGTAGGTCTTTTGAACACTTTTGACCCAGAAGCATTAAAGCAGAGGACAAGAACAGAGAGCAGGCTAGTTACAGTTAGATTAGTCTCTGTCTCATGGGGTGTTTTAATGTATTTCTGAATGATGAGAGATCGGAGTGACCGACTCGAGTCACTGCTGAAGTGCGGTTGAACATGTCAGCAACTTTTCCCCCCAATGCTGATGCCTGTTCTGTGTAAATGAAGCGCCCTCTGCTGTTGAGAAGTGTTCAGTGCACCCAGCACTAATCTCTCATGGATACTCTTTTGTCCTAAATCCTGCAGCTCTGCAAATGTTGGATGAGTTGGTGTATGTGTGTCCTGTGCTCATCTTGGTGATGAGTTCTGCTGTTGTTTCACTGGCGGCTGATGAGTCAGCTATCCATCTCTCTCTTCCTCCTCCTCTTTGTGAGGATCAGGAAGACCAAAATGCCAGCAATTGAATTGATTTGTCCTTCAGCAGGTAGCTTCAAGCGAAAGAGATTTGATCTTGATCGCACTGCTGACACACACACACGCACTTTTCTCTCTGCCAAGGAAAAGCTAAAGGCATAAAATGAGAGGCCACTAGCTGAAAATATATGTAAATGCACAGTGACAAACACACATTTTTCTTCATTGCTGCTCTGGGTTATGACTGCAGCTGCAATGGGAGACAGGGTGGTACTCTCACTCTCTCTTACACTCAGATGCACACACACACACACGCGCACATGCACACGCACACACACACACACACACACTCACAGAAATGCAAACATGCAGCATTCCCTTGCCTACATTTGCACAATCTCTCTTTATTATCGCTCACTCATACTATTTTGTTATTTATATTTTATACACACTTGCCCCCACATACACACAAGGACACGGAAACACAAACACGTCCTCCTTTTCATTTGCTGGTGTTTAATGATGCTGAATGTTGCAGCCAGCAGCAGAATCTCCTTCCTGTCATCCATAGAGCCCAGCCCAGTGTGAGCTGTCATAATTTTAACTATTAACAATGTCTGTATGTACATGTGTGTGTGTGTGTTTGATATGCCGATATAACTCCTCCAACTGCCAGGCAGTCTCAGCAGCTCCCGGCATTGTTCACAGCAAAATGTAATGACAGCAGAGAAACCTGACCAACAGGTAGCATCTCTGTAATTATAGCCAGCAGCACAGCAGAAAGACAAGTGTCACTTATAAGCTGCTGAAGGCAATTCAGTGGAATGCAGAGCCCGTTAATATGTTTGCTGTGCTGCATCTGCCTTGATGCTTGTCAAATATTGTAATTGCATTTATGAAATAGTGGAGATTTTTATAGATGACAGAATTTTAAAATTTTAGGACTTCTTTTGAACATTAACTCTATCAGAAGTGGTGGAGGACAGTCTGCTTTGATATGTTTACACGGCACAAAATATTTGTCTTTTTGTTTTTTTTTTGATAAAAGAAACTCTTCTAAGGTTTAACAGGAATCATTACATAAAAGTATATATAACAGTATAACTGGATAGTAATGGTAGATCAGGTTAAATGCTGTTCTACAATGCTAAAATGCCGTAACTATATTGAATGCATAATTACACTCAAACCTTTTTAAATCATGTATTTTTTTAATTCCATAGATGTATAATAACAAAGTAAACAGCATGTTAAACTTGTAGCCTCAGCTGCAGCCTTTGAGAAATCCTCTGTCAGCTCTGGCAAACACTTAATTAACTTCTCTGTGTTTGTTTTCAGTCACTGAAACATTCTAATATTATTCAGCATAAAGAAGACATTACCTGCAGGTGATCATGGTGCAAGCAAAAAGCTAGCTGAACTAGTCCTGCTTGTCTAGCAAAAACTGTCATCACAGCCTTAGAATGAAGAAGAATACTCAGAATGGTTTTAAGATTAAGCTTTTTAAAAGACATGTAATGCATTTTCAAGTCATTTTTGTAGAGATTTTTGAAGTAATCATTTATAAAAAGCTAAAGGAACATTTTGTTTGTTGGGATCATATATTCCCATAGGTTTTGCAAAAGGCAGTTTGTAGGTCTTTTATCTCTGTGTCTGTTGTGCTCACAGTCTACTTCTGCATGACAAAAGCCTTGACAGCTGCACTTAAATTACTTCCCTACACTTCTTCCCAACACTAGTGAGCTAACTTTTGTCTAATTAGTAGTCTGATAAACAGTAAATACACTAAATTCAGCACCCCATATAGCCTTTGTCCAAGCCACATATTATGCAGCCTCAGTGCCTGACTACAGATCAGAGTCTGTCAGAATTAACATTTCCTGTTTACTACAACAACAGACATCATAAGGAAATACCACAGTGTCTGTGTTAGTCTTGTCTCATCTGTGGTCTAACTAGCTGTAGACTTACTGAACTCAGTGCTCTGTCCATGTCTCATGGTAAACATGATAACATGGCAGCTACTGATGCTTTCTTCATACAGACGTGTGTGCTGTTATCCAAAGAAGTTTAAAAGATGTTAGCACATGTGCTTTGTTTTAACTTTTAATTATCCTCTACTGTCTAAAATCTGCTTTACAAGGTGAACTACAGTTAAATAAACCACATGCGACATCAGGCATGTAGATGTATTGAAGAGGTATTTTAACATCAACATTGTCTTGCATTACAACGTAAACAAAATAATAATAAAAATAAAGAAAAAAGAAGGTTTGACTGTTTGCCAAATGGGGAAAAAAACAGTAGTAAAATAGGCTTATACATGTATAATGAAAGTAAAGGTGGAAGGGTTGTGGTGTGGCAGATCACAGTGCAAACATGAAGTAGGGCTTGTAGTCATTTCACCAGAGTGGTAACTGTAAGCTTGGAAAATTAAAAGTGTTAAAACTTTCTTTTCACTTATCTGCCTCAAATGTTTGCTGACAAATCTATAGCTTCAACACTGCAGCATTGCTCCTGAACCCAGAACTCAATATAACACTTTTTTGAGTATATATATTTAATTTTTAGCTTTTAACTGGGGACATTTAAGGCCTGAGTGGCTCTAACCTTGCACCTGCACTCTACATCTATGAGACAGAGCCCAGTCTTGCATCATCAGCCAAGGCACCTTTGCCCCTTTGGAAGGCTGTGGAAAAGCTGACGGATCTCTTTGCAAAGAACTTTACATTTTGCTCAAGATCAAACAATCAGAGCACCTCGATCTGAATCACTTTTTAAAAATAGACATTTATTGGGGTCTGGTGATCCTTTAGGTCATTTTGTGAAGCTGCTTCACCTGCAGTTTTCTGCCTGAAGTAAATGTGCCATTTGGTGCAATTTTTAAAGCACAAATGCCACATCATTCGCAAAGAGTTCCCTAAAGCTGTTCAAGAGTTTGTTAAGCCTACTTGTACTTTGATTTGAAGCTGACTGATCTTAAATTGATCAACTGACTAACTTGTTCATGCTTCTCAGTTTTGGGTTTGAAAATTTCATAAAGATAATTAAATAGCCAATATTAACGCAGCATTCCATGCTTTCTATAGCAGGGGATTCAAAATCATTTTCAGTTCTGGTGCATTGTGCAATATGAATGCCATAATCGCCACATATATACGTAAACTACTGCTAAAGAACACAACTATAAATTTGAAGTGCATACATAATTATTTGTACTTTCAGTGTAAAAGTACATCACCTTTTTCAATATCACACAATATGTTTTGTCCAAAAAATAGTCACACAACTTTGTATGTGTCTTTTATAGGGGATGCACACAGCATCCAGACCCAATGCAAAACAAGTCTCTGACCAATTTTGGGTCCCAACCCTAAGTTTGGGAAATTCTAATTTATGGAAAGCAATCTTTAGGATTCAGATAGCACATGGAGCCCCAGGGAGCTAAGTGCTGCACCAATAAATGAAGTGAATGAAAATATCTAAATTGAACAAAGAGAGAGGCAAGCCAAAATGGTTGCAACCTGCTTTACACCCACGCCAAGCCATGTTATCAACATTGTGAAACTGTTGCACTTTTTTAGGTTTAGACTTCTCGGTTAGATTTAGGAAAAGATGAGCCTCGAAGGTCCTGTGTGAGACCGCCTCTCTGCTTAATATTCCACTTCTGTTTTTAATCTACAAACATGAACCACTTACTACAGCTGCCAAAACTAGTGGGTCAAAAAAAAATTTAATTGTCATGGAGTTCATGTAGAAGTAGCAAAGTAATACAGTATTTAAATAAATGTACTTTTTACTTTTACTTTTTATTTACTTCTCCACTACTGCCTGTCAACATTTTTGTTGTTTTCTGCACTGTTTTTATTTTAATTTGGTTTGAATAAGAGTCCTTTAAGTGAATCGGTTATGTTTATCAGGGTTTTAGACAATTTACACAACTGCTCATAATTATAGGAGGTAAAACAGTGTTACTTTATAGGGAAAACTGGCAACTCGATGCTTCAAAGCCTGATGATTTTCACACCCACAATGCCTCCATTTGGAGACGGTAAACTGGAAAACAGGTGCCCCAAGGATGAACAGACGGTGTTTTCACTGACTGTTGGCTGTCCAACCAACCAGTGAAGCCCTATGGGAAATGCTGTTATTGTCTAAGCGTGCCAGCAGGTGGCAGCATTGAGCTTCAGAGTAGCACTTTCAGCAGTATGCTGAAGTGAATGTGGGTAAGAATAAGACAGAGAGCTCAGAGAGGAAGCAGGATCCTGGCAGTCCTCACTTCCTCTGGTGTTTTTGTGTGTGTATGTGTGTGTGTGCGTGTGCTCAGGTGTGTCGTGTCTGGACGTCAGGGAGCATCTCCTCAGCCTCAGTTAGCCTGCCTGTTCACAGGGCACAAACAAACAGATACTTGTGTATTTTTCCAGAACCTATCCAGGTTTTCTTACCATTTCACATTTAATTTAAATATTGTGATGATGCAAAAACTCATATAATTATCTTTTGTTGTCATTGAAGTAAATCAGTTGTGTTTGTTTATTGCAGGTGAAAGAGCTGATTTTTCCACGTGTGTTATTTGCTCTTAAAGGTTGATGGCATAATGATACTACATTTCATTTGAGACTGACCATTTGTAATTGAATCCCTGCTCCAGACAGGGTTTAAAGGTAACTGGTTACACAACCAGTGTGATTACATTACTGTGTGTGTATGGAAGTGTTTCTGTGTGTGCAGTGTAACGAATTCTGTTAAAAGAGCTCAGCCATGTGAATGGACATGAAATATTCAGCTGACAAGAGGAACTTGCCCACACACACACACACACACACACACACACACGCACATCCACACGCACACACACACACTCATGCACACACAGGGAAGCAGTGGAAGGTAACTCAGTGATGCACCAATTCAAATCCCAGTCAAGCTTTATTTATCCACACAAGCGGTTTAGTGATCTGATGGGAGATGCCAGAGCAAATTTACATCAACCCCATTGCCTCTTTTTTTCTCTTTCTTATTCCTCTCGAGTTTTTTTCTCAGTTGAATTCAACAATTTTTGGTATCGATTTGTAATAAAGGAATAAAGTAAAAAGATCATGTTCTTGTCTTGCAACAAAAGAGAAACAAGGAGAAACATCCAGATAATGAAATGTCTATTTTTAGCCCTTCATCTCAATCTTTCTTTCTCTCAGTGTCACCCTTGCTATGAGAAGAGAGGGTGGGTCACCTCTTGTCTTTGTAACTCTTTGTGTGTGTGTGTGTGTGTGTGTGTGTGTGTGTGTGTGTGTCTTCGTGTGTGTGCATAGAAACAGGCTTCAGGCCGCTGTCATTCTCTTTCGCTGCTGATGTCACAGGCTCCCAGCACCCCAATAGGGACACACACACATGCACACACAAACACACACACAAACACACGGTAAGCAGCTGTGTCCAAGAGGTGATGAAATATACACTGATGTTTTTTTCTTTTTTCTTTCCTGCTCTGTCTGTTTCTCTCCCTCAGTCCACCTGCACCACTATGTCATTTAATTGGTTCCAAGACACACACACACACACACACACACACACACACACACACACATACAGCATTTTGCTTCAACAGGTGTGATGTCAGCAGGAGCTCAGCATGGCGCCGTATGTTGCTATGGTGACCGGCAGGCGCCTAGCGACCAACAGTTGCTCACATGCTTATATCTTCTCTGCTTTCTTTTAATTTTATTTGCTTTCCACTTCATTGACAGCTTTGTTCATCATCTCTCCTCTGCTTTTTTCTCTCCTCATCCTCCCTCTTTCTTCCCTTTTCACTTTTTACTCCCATCTTTCTCCTGTCTGTATTCCTGTTCTCACCTTCCATTGGTAGTGTAAATTCTGCATTGCAATGAGAGAGCAGAAAAGCTCCTGATAGGCTGAAGGCAGGTCCAGATGGGGCATAAACACCTTTTCAGGGAACACAAACATGTGCATGTCATGTGTACAAACGCCTGCTGACACACGTGTACACTCTGATACTAGTTAACCAGTGAGTCTTTGGTAACATGCAGAGCAATTTCACAATTATTATCAATTATTTTCTGCACGCCTGTACATGCTTGAGCTCCAAAGTGCAAGTAAATGCACCTGCAAGTGTGTGTGCATGTATGTATGTGTTTCCAGCCTTCTAATTCCTCCTGACATGTTGCCACAGCAGTTTATGACGGATTAGCAAAACACACTTGGAATTACATTTTTTGGGCCATCTTTCTTGTTCAGTAAAATCAACAATTCTACAAAACAAATACTGAAAACATGACACTCCTTGAGTAAATAAAAATGATAAATGAATTAACCAGTATATGTAATGAGGGATAGTTTATCAATTGGATGAGGAGTTAAAGAAAAGGATATAAAGTTAATTGCAACATTGTGTTTTTTCTGCTCACTCCTTTTACTGCTGCCAGTTTCAGTTGTCAGGTGTAGTGTTTCAGGTGTACAGTTAAAAGATTTACTCTCTCTGCTGTTGGCCTCCTCATCAATAGTTATACAGGTCCCACACACTCACAGCACTGCTCTGTGAAAGCTCAGATAAACACACAAATCAAACCATGTTGTGAATTTGCTAGTTGGTCACTTTTTAGGAATAAAGCAATAATTACTTTATAGATTTATTATGCATTTGTCACATTACATACAAATTCAGTCTAGTTGAAGGCACCAAACTAATTTGGAACCATAAAGCTCCACCGATCAATGTTTCATATTAAAAATGGACCAAATAACTTTGTAATGTAATAGATGTTGCTTATAGAGGCAAACCCATAGAGTGATATTACCACCTCTGCAGCTGAGAGAAAGTTGTGCCATTTATCTCACAGCTAAAAAACAATAACTGTTGAACTTATCATGGTTTTCTTTATAAAGCTAGAAATGCAACTCTGATTAAGTGGTAATTTGCTCCATGTCTGTTGGGTTTGAAACTCAGTTTTGTTTAGGGCGCCAACCATTAATTGTTCACATGATCAGTTAACTGTTGTGCTCTTGTGTGCATTTCTGGCTGGAGGCCTTGTTGCATCTCTCTCTCTTATTCAGTTTTTATCATCTGATACTGTCTGATGAAGCTTAAAATGACCAAATATTTAGCTTTAGGGCAAAAAAAGGTAAGAAATTTTTTGATTTTTTTTCTATCAACTGATCAACAGACTGCTCTGAGGATCTCATTATTAAACAAACACAAACTTGAAACAAGAAGCTCAAGTTTTAGGCCACAGCTAACTACTTGGCTTCATGACATCATTACATTTCTGTTTCCGTTTCACAGAGCCTCCAAATCATATGAACTGTAGCTCCAAAAATTAGAGATGTGAAGGACACACAGTTGTCTCAATTTTTTCTCATGTCAGGCTTTACAAAATCTGGTCCATGTAACAGTTTGTGCCTCTAAGCCAAGTATCCAAAACCTGAAGTTTCTCATTTTACAAGGAAACATTACTGCAAATCTTCACATTAAAGCCGCTTGAACTAATTAATCAGCATTTTTGCTTAATAAAAGAAGTAAATGAATAAATGATGATGGATTATACAATTTTTAACTATTATCTGGCAATTGATTACATTTTTTTTCATTAAAAACTTTTTTAGCCGACTCTGTGTATGTCATCTTATCGGACTTAGAAAAAAGTTGTGCACATGCTTCACAATGGAAAACCATTATACACCTATGCACCCACAGTTATAGTGCATCTGATGCAATATTCTCATCCTAAAGAGTTTTTTTCATATTTTCTGCCTAGAAAAGTTAAAATCATAGCTGTGATCAGGTTAATGTAGCAGACACTGGAACATGATTGGATTAGGGTTTATGACACACTTCACTTCAGCATGGACTGCATTTACCAAATCAGTAGTGAATGAGCATCATTAACCTGGCAAATATCTGAAGAATGCCCGCTGTTCCACTGTTCACAAGCACTCACTAAACCACACACACACACACACACACACGTTGTTTGAATTTATACATGAGCCACGTGAGTGTGCAATCTGCCTGTGTGTGTGTTGGACAGCACGTTGACGCACTGTGGGGGTGTTCAGACGTCATTCACATTCAGCTGCCAGCCAAGTCCAGGAAGTGGCACAAAAAGCACACATGCCCGCGCATGCACACACACACACACACACACACACACACACACACACACACACACACTGTGTTAAACTGCTGCTGGGGTGGGGTGTGGTGTGTGTGTGTGTGTGTGTGAGAGAAAGAGAGAGCAAGGGAACTTTCACTTTAATATATCAAGTAACCAAGGAGACTTGGACCACTGATCAATATTTGATTTAGTGCCACTCGGGTAGATTGTGTGTGTGTGTGTGTGTGTGTGTGTGTGTGTGTGTGTGTGTGTGTGCGCGCGCGCGTGCGCGCGCAGGTGTATGCATGGTGATCTTGGACTTCTGTTGTCCATTACTTTTACTATAGAGGTTGTGGCGTTGGTCCAGCGTGTGTGTCAGCAAAGAGAATGGTCACTGGCCACAGTGTTAGCTAACATTGATTTTGTCATCTCAGGGACAGCAGGTTGACCAAGAAGGATGCCAGTGTAATTTGTGTCATGCATCATCAACACAGACACTCTTTGGTATGTGTAGGATTATATCTTGTCTGACATTTCAGTCACAAGTCGACTAAATTTAAGGCACATCTGCATCTGCTTCTTTTTACAGACAATGGTATTTAAAACTTTAAACATCATATAGGAATTTATTAGACTGAAGTAAGCTTTTACCCTTAACTTGATGTAAATGTACAACTTTTATGAATTCTCAAATGAGAGTATTTTTTGAGAGTCATGATTCCGCAGAGGGCCCTTATCTTTTACGGTCCAAAAGAAACACAAATGATGCACCCTTGTAATGTGTTTTTATGCATGTAAAGTGATGGTTGTTAAATATGCTTTCATGATAAAGAAAACCTTAACTGTGAAGAAGCCGACTTCAATACACCCTTACTACAATTATAACTTAATACAAGTACTGGTTCTAAGTATTGAACTTGTTTTCTTAAGTGTGGTTAATTTAGCTCAGATAGTGTTACGTCATCACAACTCATAAGACTTTGTATTTAGGCTGAATGATGAGCTCAGTAAGCTTACCCTTTAATGGAAGCATGCAAAACTTAATTTTCAGGTTTGGCCAGTTTTAACATATGTGATATTTTTGTTTTTGGTTTTTGTCTGATCTTATCTTATTAGTGAAAAGTGGACAATGCTGAGTTGGAAAAAGGTTATGTCACACATTTCCACGCACTTATCAGGATGTAAATCAAAATACAGCTGTGATCTGATGTAGCCAACACTGGCAATCGAATATGATCAGACTTTACTCATTTATGTTGGTAATAGTGAGCTAAGTTTTTAATAACTCTCAATTACTAAATACATTATTTTTAGCTAAATACATTATTTTACTCAAATAATTGCTCATTCAGGTAAGGGCATTTAATCTTTTGCACATACATTTAAAGATTCAAAATTGAGGACCTTTGAAGTCCTGGCACACAAAATATTAACTTCAACTTGTTTTTGTTCTGTTGTTCCATTTGTATCAGAAACCCTGTAAAGTGACTAGGCAGGATTTTAAAAAAAACCCCTCAGTACTTTCCCATCAGCCACCATACATATGCAGACAGAACACAGAGAGAGTGCGGTCTGTTAGCAGTGATGATAGACGACAAGTAAGTAGTTTCTCATAGCAGTCATATGAGAAGCTGGAGCAGCTACAGACAGGACTGTTTCCTATTCAGTGGTGTGCTGACAGTTCAACTGTTGATTTGAGAGCAATGATGGAGGCTCCTAAAGAGGTTAAGAGATTCTTCTTTAGCATCAGTTTTATCAGAATTGGAGTGGGTGACTAGAATTTGGCGAGAGTTTCACCTTCATTATTACATTTGACTTCTTGGATCTGAATGGTTGAAGTGAGCCCCTCATAGATGATGAAAGACAAGTGGTTCATCCAATCACCTTTCAGGTATTCTTCTTAGGTGCCTGCTCTTTTTCCAAACCACACAAGCACACAAAAAACTACAGTTTTTGAGTACTGGTGTAAAAGTCAATAAACTGTGTGGGTGGTTGACAGTCTTTACTGCAGCAAGGCCAGAGTTATATTAATGCCGTCATTAATTTTTATGTGTTTGGATTGTGGAATCAACATATGGACTTTATAGTCGGCTCCTCTCACTTTGTAATCAATGGTTATTAAACACCAAAAGCTGCAATGAAGTCAACATCCTTCTCTTTTATTTCTTTGTTTCGATCTTACCTTCTTTTTTGTGTTATCTGGTTACAAGTTCCTGCTGTTTTTTCTTCCTGTCCCTCTTTGGTTTCCTGCCTCTCCTTCTTTTCTCCTCTTATATGCCCTCCTTGGTTTTCCTTTTTCCGGTCACAATTTCCTCCTTTTTACCCCTCTGATCCTTCTTTTCCTCTCTTTTTTGTCTTTTTTGCAGTCTTTGTTTCTGTTTCTATCCTCATTTTCCTTCTTCTCCTTTTTCTTTACCTCTTACCTTTCCTCAGTCTCCTTCTTGCATTTCTCCCCCCCCCTTCCT
Source organism: Ctenochaetus hawaiiensis (assembly GCA_029783645.1). NCBI lineage: Eukaryota > Metazoa > Chordata > Actinopteri > Acanthuriformes > Acanthuridae > Ctenochaetus > Ctenochaetus hawaiiensis. The sequence continues at coordinate 3,921,760 of JAPZDY010000024.1, forward strand.
CCTGCACTTAAGTGACCTTTACTCTCTTC
>JAPZDY010000024.1:3933036-3963893 GCA_029783645.1 Ctenochaetus hawaiiensis
TTTTTTTACTTAATTAATAAAATAATTAATTTTTTTACTTGTTGCCCACAACTGTGAATGCAAATATCACAGCTAAAATTTGTGTCCAAATTCTAAATGATCTCAATATCGCATATTGTTGAGGAAATAATTTTGCTGGTGTTGACGGTGCAAAATCTGTTGAAGTGAAACCAACAAACATTATTTGCATAATTAGATACCACACAAAGTAAGAGAAGTTTGGTGAATTGACCCTTTAAGGTTTTGAAAACACAACCTCTGCAAAAAGATTCAGCTTTTAGGTTGTATGTTTTTCTTTTTTTCTAGAAAAGAATTTTGATGTTAAATTTGTAGTTAGTTCCCAGAGACGTCAAGGTTCTTCGGTACTAAATGTGCGTTGATGGAGGTATTGTGGGTAAACTTGGAGTTAGCTGTTTAACCCGCCTGGTCTTTTAGTCAGTTGGCACACTAGTTTAGATGAACCTATAAAAATGTCAAGCTCGTTTGTAGGCATCATTTCATTTATTACCAAATTCCTCTAAAAAAATGAGTCTCAGATCTTTGTCTTTGTTTTCCTTGTAATTAGTATCAAAAACAGTAATTTCGAGCAGCCCTCCAGGAATCTATTAGAAAATGACTGATTTAAAAATAAAGCATTACCCAAACTGCCAGACTTTTTCATTCCTACAGTTTTTTTAGTTTTCAGCGTCTGTGGGTGAATGCTTTGGATCTCTTTGATCATTCATCACACCACTGATTAAATTTAAGGGGGGAATTATAGATTTCATCATTTTCAAAACTGCACTGACTCACCTGTGGGGAGTTACTGCTTCCACTCAACAAAGCAAAAAATAATGTGGTATTTAGCACTGAGCGTGTTTTTGGGCAGACAGCCTTTCACTGAGGCTCAGGATTTGAAAAACTGTCGGATGGAGATCAAGCAGCTGCTGTTGGTCATCGTTGCCAAGACTGGCTAATAGATTAAATACTATTTGGATTTTCTGGACATCAGTGCCAATTCCTTGCTAATGAAGTTTCAGTGTGTTTTTGTATTCCCTAACATGTTGTGTTTATGTTCCTGCCATCCCTCTAGTCTGCACAGTTCGCTGTCAGAAGTTCCTGATCTCGCGGGTCGGGGAGGACTGGATCTTCCTCATCCTGCTGGGACTCCTCATGGCCCTGGTCAGCTGGGTGGTGGACTTCTGCATCGCCATCTGTCTACAAGGTGAGGCAGAGTGGGAGGGAGGGAGGATTTGTTACCTACAGGTTGTGGCAAGAACAGAGCCGATAAATTAGGAGGAGGCAGAGACTGATGGTTTCAGAGGAAGAGGGTGCTGGAAAGAAGATGAGGATTTGTTGTATATATGATTTTTGCAGCTTATCTAAACCATGTAAGGCACAGTGACAAAACAATAAAGAGCCAATATTAACAAACAGTATGTTTTGTAAAGTCACATCATGTATTTTTTTATTTATATAGAAAATTTAGTGCAAATGGGTGTTTTATATTTAGCAGAAATGGAAGGAACATGAAATGTAGCCAAGAAATGCATAATGTTTATACATGACAACTGATCTTGTTCTTAAAAAGTAAATTTAAAGGCTGATAAATGAAGAAAAAAATAACTTTTTATGGGTTGTTGTAATGTATTCACAGCAGTAGTACTTTAAAGATTTTATCAGTCATAAATAGGCAAAGAATAGTACTTTTGAGAGTAATCACCGTACATGAAAGAAATATAAAGAAACTTTTTGAAATATATACAGTATGTTATTTGTTTTTTTTTTATAATGTAATGTATCACAAGAGGTATCTCAAGGTCAAAACAATAAAAAAAGAAAACATAAATTGATGATGCCCTGAAGTTGGGTGGGATCATGGGATTTGTTGATATCCAACATTTTTATTTAAAATATTTCTTTAAAGTGTTTATATTCTGTTTATTGAACTTTACCATGACTTCTGCCTGATACTGTGATTCAGTAGGACAGTTTTGAATGATGCGACCCAACAGAGGCTTTCAGAGAACATCTGAACTGAGGGCTTAGCCCTGAGGACAGTGATTGAAGATTAATGCAGGAGACATCAACGTGCGCTGACTGAAAAGGTTCCTAATGGGGTTGAAGCAAGGTGGGGTTAGGAGGAACAAATGACAGAGCAAAAATGTGTTTGAAGGAAACACTGGAGATAGTCGGGGAAGAATTGACCCTTTGTGAAGCCCCGTCCCTTTGTCCATTTCATCAAACTGTCAGAGAGAGCACAGAGCCAACACTATCAGAGTCTGCACTTCCTGATAGAGTATTCACTCATTTTTGGAAAAACAAAGGGTTTGCAGTATGCCTTAGAAGATTATATACAGAATGTTTAAATGACTCAGTCTGTGGTTAAGAGGCGGGGCTAAGAGAAGGGTCTGTTTAAGTTACAGCACAAGTGATAGGAGGGTAAACATGAAGTAGAATGTAAGAAATTGAAAACTGAAAAAAAGGAGTGAGGATGGATCAAAGGATGGCAGGAGAGATAAATGCAAGGCCTCTGATGGCATCAGTCATCCACCTGCAAGATGAATGCAGGAAAGTTTAAGTTTATCTTCTGGAAAAATTAAAGAGAATGTCTTTGAACGACTGAAGTTGAGAGAGCTGACCTGAAACCTTGAGGGATCAGCTCTAATTCAAACGGATTTCTCGGGCTGTGTGTGTGTGTGTGTGTGTGTGTGTGTGTGTGTTTGTGTTGACTCCTTAAGAAGCTAACCTAATCTTTCCATTTGTCCTTAGGTGACACATACACACACAAACACACACACAAAGCTACACAAGCTTTTCCTGTCTTTATGTTTATTTGGAAGCTCAACTGGTTTTACATCTTTTCCTGTGTTTGTGTGGGTGTGTGTGTGTGTGTTTCTGTGTGTATTACAGTTTGTCTCAGCATCTTTAATGTAACAGCTTTTGTTGATGTATGAACTTGTTGTTAGCGAAGTGTTAATCCACACTGTACATACATTTACACACTCTTTTGTACTGCATGTATTTTGTGTGCATCTATGTTGATATTTTAGTTTACATGTCTTCCTTGTTTTTCTTTATGTGTGTGTGTGTGCATGTGTGTGTCCACAGCACAGAAGTGGATGTACGGTGGTCTCGACAGTAACGTGTTTCTGCAGTATCTGGCCTGGGTTACCTACCCTGTGGTCCTCATCACCTTCTCCGCTGGCTTCACCCAGATTCTCGCCCCCCAGGCTGTTGGTATGACAAACACACACAACACACAGCATGTGACACCCGAAAGAGTGGGGATAGAAACACATCAGTGTATTTTGTGTAGTGCATATCATATTTATGTTGGATAATAAGTGGAAAAATTATTGTACAATCTTAGAAAAATTAATCAGCAACATGTAATTGATACATGTGTTTCCACTAAAATATTTTTATGTGAGTTTTAAGGTTTTGCATTGAAAAAAAGAGATGGAAACAGTAAAATAAAAAAAAAAAAACTTGCTGAAAAAAAATGTTTGTTGCGCTTATTTGAGGTGATTTCTGACTTTATCGAATAAAAACTTAGTATGAGTAATGGTAACACATTTTCTGAATAAATTTAATGAAGCAAACATTAACCTCACATGGCTTATTAACTGTTTCCACTGCAAGAGAAGAAGAAACCGCTGTCTCGCTGTCTGCGGCTTCTCAGATATTCCCATTACATGCAAAAACATGGCTGGTTGTAGCAGCAGACTGCTGATTGTTTATTTACCGGTTGGCAAACAGCTTCCTTTGGTTTTCAATCAAAATTGTCTTTTTTGCAGCATTTTAAATTTCATTTCAAATTTGCTTGAAAATAAGATGAAACACTTAATGAGTTGATTTCTTTTTTTTATTGTAGCTCTCAAATGTAAAGAGTGGCTGTTTTTTCTTAGTTTTAATAAGACCCCACCTTATTTTCCATGTGTTAAATCACATATGAACTACAGCTTGACCACTAGATGCCGCTTAATCCTACACATTGGACCTTTAATTAATATCAATATTTTGAATAGAAAATATCATCAAAGTTGTATTCTTTTAGACGTGAATAGATATAGACCTTGAATGTCCTGACTAAATTTTTGTGAAGGCCCAAATTATACCTCAAATATGTTTTTTGCAACTACTGAAATCCTAGTTTAACCTACTTTTGCCTGAAAGTGCAGGTAGGAATGGCTCACCTATAGGAGGAGATATGGAGAGGCTGTCAAAACTCAGTGGTTTACAAAATTCATTCTCTTTGGCTTCATCTTCTCTAATTGAAAACTTGTGAAGTTAAACCTTGACACATGGACCTCCTGTGCTTCAGGAGATGTGCACAGTTCAACACTGTAGTTTTCTCTAAAGTTCAGATTGGATTTGTCTGAGCTCGGTGCGGCACTCAGTCAGGTGCCTGAAGTCATTTCTGCTGCAGGTGTAGACGAGACTTGACTGTCAGTCTCAGTAACACAGAGTAAAGAGATGGGTGTGCTCCTGAGAATCTGGGGTTTCCTCTCCTGTCAGTAAGAGTCACCTCCTCTTCTTCTTTTACACTCCTCACTTCACTGAATCACTGTCTGAAAACTACACACAGTGATTTGTTTCGTTTTTATGTTAGTTTCAGTTTACAATGAAAATCTGCTGTGGAAATGATCTAAAGGCACATAAACTCTGTGAAGCCACACAAGTGAACATAAATACATACATACATAGTAGTCTTTACCAATACCAGTGAATTTTCACGATTCTCAATATTCATTCAATACCAGGGTATAAAAACCAAAACAGAACCCATCCTCTCAAAATGCACTCCTTTTTTAAAAATCTGTTTAACATTCTACTTCAACACCTAGGCGTACTGTGTTTCATTACAACTAACTTTTTAAATTGCACAGAATTTAAAGTGAAGGATTCAGCTGCCAAGACACAAGAACAGTGTGAAAATAATAAACATGCCTTTGTATAAGAACAAAAAGAAATGACTATTTACATTACAAAAAAAAGTGGCATGTAGCCTTCAAGCACTTAGGCTAAACAAGAGGCCTGCTGTGCATAATTACAAACAACTTTTTAAATTGCACAGAATTCAAATTGCACGACTGCTACTGTTTTCTTTTCCACGTGCCGAAATGAAGTGCAACTGCTGCTCCAGTCGCACTTGTAGAAATCATGCCTCATGTGTGTTTGTTGTGCGTGCCAACAGGAGTTTTTCTTCAGTGCTGACTCACACATGCGTCAATAACTTAAACTGATCAGACCAAAAAAACAGCCGCAGAGAAGAGTGAAAAACATCTTTTCCGCTGAGAAAAGCCTTCAGTGCTGTTATATGCTCTTCTTCCAGTGATGAAATATCCTCCAGTTGTGATAGAACTGCTGCTGTAGCAGCAACCATGCAAACCTCTACTGGAGCCACAGTTGGCACTTTCTAACTCTTTCTGTTGCTGTTTGTCACACTTAAACCAAACATGGAGCTGCAGGTAGTTCTACATAGGATGCTGATTGGCCTGAAGCGTGTTATATGAAGTCTGGAAAGATGGACTTGGTAGATCACATGATCACATGGTCTCCTAGATCCAGCTGGCTTGCAAGTTACAAATTCCTACCTACTTCCTTAGATGAGATAGCTTCTTTGTGTTCTTAGCAACTACTGAAAACCCAGATTTCCCAACATGTTGCACTGTGGTTTAAAAGCTTTGGTGTAATCAGTAAGTATTCATTCTGTTGGGGAAACCAGTGTGTGTCCGCCTAAAGATCAGGTGCTCAGTGTGTCTGGGCTCTCCAAGCTGAAAGTCAGCTGTAAGCGTTTGTGTGCTCGGCTGCAGGTTCAGGGATTCCAGAGATGAAAACCATCCTGAGAGGAGTCGTGCTGAAGGAGTACCTCACCTTCAAAACTTTTGTGGCCAAAGTCATCGGCCTCACCTGCGCTCTGGGAAGTGGGATGCCCCTGGGCAAGGAGGTAACACACACATACACACACAATGCACAAATCAGCATTACCCACACATACAATGCCTTTATGTACTGTTTGTATTCATAATTTTTGTGTGTTGTTTTGAATGAAACTACCCCGCTGGATGGAAGGGTGCCCATGCTGGGACACACAAACTCACTCACTGACACACACAACACACACTGACAACTGTGTCAATCAGTGAGTCAATAAACATGTGACTCATAAGACTGAGATGAAATGCAAGCTGCTTAAATAAATGTTGAGGAGAAACTTGAGGTGACATTACTCATAAATATATGCTTTCATATGTGAGTGTGTGTGCATGCGTGTGCGTGTGTGTGTGTGTGTGTGTGTGTCTCTGCTACTTAAACACAAAGAGTGTCTTTTGATTTTTATGGCAGGAATTCCAGCAAATCTCAAACGCTGACCCACATTCAACAGCACTGTTGTTTGCTAACACAGATTGAGTCACAACCTTGAATCTCTATGTGTGAGAAAATAGTGAATTCAGGTTGGCACCAAGCTTCCATCAGCTTTGAATGGCAGCTCTCAAATCAAACCTTCAATGTTAACAGAGAATACAATCTGTCTGCAGCTCCAGTGCGAATCATTATCAGTCATCAAAAACAAATGTAGGTCAAAGGCAAGTGCAGAAATGTTGGAAAAACAGGCCATAATTCTGATTTCATAACGACCCTGTTATGCCTGGAGTCAGCACACAGCAAACTAACATGCTACATCACGTGAACTTCTAGGAATACATAACCATCCCTAGATGATCCATATTTAAGTTCTCTACATCCCTGCAGCAGTAATTACGAATGTTTCATAAATGGCATACAAATGGCCCCAAAGCTTAGGTTCAAATAGAGAGTAATGAATGTGTAAGCTGGAGGATGGAAAGAAATAAAAAGAAGGAGGAGGAAGGAGTGTGAAGAGTTAACTTTAGATCTCTTCTAAACCCAGAGGAAGGGAGGAGGGTGTTTTTCTGGAGGTTTTGGGACCCCCAACCTGTCCATGCAGATGTTGTTTTTATGTTGCAGATTCGTTTGTGTGTTTGTGTGTGTGTGTGTGTGTGTGTGTGTGTGTGTGTGTGTGTGTGTGTTAGAGAGAGAGAGAGAAATCCTAATTTCCCAACACACGCAGTGTTTTTTAGCAAATACATTCTCAGGTAAGTGTTGCATCCCCAAAAGACTGCTTAGCCTGAAGATATACTTGCAGGAAATATATTTTCCCCTTCTCTCCCTCTCTCTCTCTGTCTCTCTCTCTCTCTCACACACACACACACACACACACACACACGCCTCAGGGCCTTTTGTTGCGTCCTGCTGCGGCAGCTTCCACAGTTTGGATTCAGCTCAGGCCACTGACTTTCTTTAACTTGAGAATCACTTTCCTGATGTGATGCTCCCACTTCTAATCCTGTTAGTTCCACTCTGAACTTTATCCCCAGATTTTTAAAATTCACTGCAGTCTTTGCTGTTGTTGATGTGCTTTCAAAGAGTCTTAATGTGTTCTCTTGTGTGATGCACAGCAAACAGGAGACTGGAGTGTTTTCTGACTTTGCACCTGTTTTTTTTTCTCGTCTTTTCTTTCTGTCAGGGTCCGTTTGTTCACATCGCCAGTTTGTGTGCTGCTCTCCTCAGCAAGTTCATGTCTCTGTTTGGAGGAATCTATGAGGTCAGTCTTAGTCTGTTCTCTTTTGTAAGTGCACTTTCTTATATCTTTTCTGTTCTGCATTTTACTGACAAAACTGGCCAAAAACATTAACTGTCCTTGTTTATGGTCATGATGCCTGCACTGTATGCTATTTAAGAACCAGGTTAAGCTTCCAGCTCATGTCATTGTCCTGTTTCATTACCTTCACCTCCATGCACACCCTCTTAGGCTGTATTTACCCTCTGTTATTGGTGAAGGTTCTCGGGATTATATGAAACTTGAAAGGAATACCTGCAGACACTACACAGAAGTGAAAAAGCAAACACTCTTGAATTTTCTTTGTGTAAAATTTTTATCAAGTTGCAGTAAATCATCTCCTAAAAAGATGCTGCAATTTAACATCAAAGATATTTCTGTTAATCGCAGTGCCGTTTGTAGTAAAAAGTATCTAAAAGAAACAGACTGATATAAAGCAGGATTAGTACTTTAGTACATGAGCAATACAGAGGATTACATAATTCTTCACTCTCTTTTTAGTAAAATCAGGCACAGAAGATAACAAAGATTACATAATATTACATTTGCTACATAACCAGTGTGAAAAAGCATAAAACACTGATTTTGGCATTTGTCATTTGCTAGACTGATTGCCTATATACAGCTGTGTAATTTCTTCTTTCAACATTTTTTCAAATGTTTCTCTTGCATCTGCAAACTTTGAATTTACTTGAAATAAAAAGCATCCATCCACATGTCCTGGGAAGATAAATGGCCTCACTGCTGCTGTAATAACAATGTGTCACTGTACTGCATGACAGATTAATACATACTTACTCTCTACAGTCAGTTTCCAAAATGCAGCCAGGCTACATCAAATATATTACACCTCTTGCTTAAAAATAATTATTTAACGAATAAATATTTTGTGTTTTTTTATATATTCAAAAAAGCACAGACTGTATAATTTATTTCATTGGTCTGAATGCTGGTCACTAATTTTAAGCCTACAACTTTTTTAATTAAAAACTTTTTTTAATTAATTATGTAATATTCTTTGACACCTCAGGCCAGCAGAAACAAGCTATAAACATAATATTTACATATAACGCAACTAGTCAAACTTGAAAGCAAACATATTCTTATTTAAGATATGAGGCAACATGTTACTGGAGATTAAAGTCCATTATTTGCTGTCTGTTAACTGTTTTTGTCTCCACCAACTCCTGAGAAAAACAATTGTCTCTTAAGCTGTTAAAGGCTCCACTTTGTTCACCTGCTGCTGTGTGTGTCTGCTGTTTGGTGCAGATTTGGTAGTGTGCAGATTGTTTTAAGAGATTTTTTTCTGTAAATGGCTGAATGCTCCATAATTAGAGCAGTGAGAGTGAACCTAATCAGTGAAGCTGCAGAAGGGCAGAAGCAAAGGTTTTAATTCAAGGCAGTCAAAGTGACTTTGCATCAGTGGCCTGATTCTCAAAATTTGATTACAATCACAGCAGGTTATTTCTTCTGGCAGTGCTCACAAAATGATCCTTTTAGAGAAAAGGGGAGATGAGATACAACTAATACTAAGGCAGCTGTTTTTTAGGCCAACAGGAATGGAAACAAACATTTTCCATGTGATTGAGGAATACTGAAAGGGGGGAGCGAGAGTAAGAGGCTGGAATGAGGGAAACTCAGCACATCAGATATATTAAAATTGAAGGGTTAAGAGGATGAGGAGGAAGAAGAGTCAGGACATAATTTCTGACACAGATGTTTTCTGTGACAGTTGGGGGCTTCACCCTGCTGCTTCAGCACCTAACAAAAGTAATCTCTTGGTTAGTCTCCTCACTTTGTCTCGATATCATTAGTTCAGGTAAATAAAGAGGAAAAATAGCTGTGCACAGACGATATTCACATTTTGTCTCTTTTTTCTGAGGTATCCATTTCTTTCATCCCATGTCAGCAACCAGTAATAACCCACTTTATAAATGTTTAATCAGTCCGTTATTTGTCAGCAAATTGGATCTTTTTCATCTTCAAAACCAACTCTGCCCAGAGAGAGATGCAGCGAGATGGAGATGAAAATTTCAGTAGGGGAAAGGAAGAAACAGATGGACAAGATGCAGATTGAGCATGGAAAGAGGAAAGCAAAATGAGTTTTTTCCGTATCACCCCCCCCCCTCCCCACCTTTTTCTTCTTCCTCCATCTTCTTTCTCCATTGGATGGGAGTCTGGGAGCTTGAAGAAAGCAGAGAAAGTCTTGACTCTCATCTCTTTTTTTGTGAGCACCTTTTACAGTGGATGAAATATTGGGAAGATTGAAGAGTTTGAAGCTGTGCAGAGGCCAGAGAGAACGAAAGAGTGGTCGGTTCGCAGAATGGCCTTAAGCTAAAGGAAGAAACTTTAATGTAGTGAGCTTCATCGACAAAACCTGATATCCCTGTGCAAAGGAGATACATGTTTGGAGAGTGAAGGAAGTCGCAGACAAAGTCTCCTATGTGTTGCTGACATTATCTGCCAACAGTGAATTTAAAAACATACATGGACACCTGCACAGTCACCCATATGTCAAACACTGAACCAAAGCATATTCTGACCCTGACTGCAGGGCTTTGTTTCCTTTCTGATGTCAGAGCATTAGTGAGGTGCAACAATACTGTCAGGTGATAAAGTCTGACTCACAGTCAGTGATCATCAAAATTAAATTGCAAAATATGAAGTGGTCCATTCTTGGTCCTCTCAGGCACAGAAGCTTTGTTTCATCCGTCATCCCTGTGACTTAATTTATGTGCACTTTCCTTAACTTTACATGACTGCTGAAAAATAAATCAAGTCCAACAATGTGTATGTTTTGGTTAGCTGTAGGTACAAAAATAAACGAGTAAAACAGATGTTTCTATGGAATAGCCCCCATCAGAACCCGCCTTCTCCTATTTTTTTGTTGGTTGTTAACAATAGCAGATGCAAGATTTCAAGAATGCAGACTATTGAAAATATTTGGGATGACATTTTAGTGTGAAAGGTAAGCTTGATAGTGTCAGTCTGCTATAGCCCGTCTTTGGGTGACAGAGTTCACTGTGACTTCCTACTGAAAACAGTGAACATCAGCGTTTACATTTAATCCCATACTGTAAATGCTGTGACATGCATTAGTTTACAGCGTCATTTTCACTCATCGTCATCTCCCTTCATTTCCTCCACTTTCTCTCTTTAGAGTGTCAGTTTCATTCTAACTTTTCTACCCTTTTATCTCTTTCTTCAGTAATCTTCATCATCATCTTCTCCATGTAACCCCCCTCTTACTGCTTACCCTCTCTTCCATAGGTCTAAGTGTTGTGCTGCATTTATTGCATATTAATGCTGGGTGTGTGTGTGCGTGTGTGTGTGTGTGCGCGTGTGTGTGCCTCTGCAGCAGTAGCTTGTCCTCTTCAGAGTTGGAAGTACAGTATGCTAATGTAGCCTGTGTGCAGCTGCTTTTTGCTTCAGCCTGCCATTACTGTAGATAGCTGGCTGTTCTCCATGAGTGTACTTCTCACACATGGTTCAGTGTTTGAATAAGACAGACACAGAATCAGATAAAATCAAAAGACATATTTTACAATGCATCAGCTGACTGGTTGTACATCTTGATGGTAGAACATTGGAGAGTCTGTTACTTAGGTTTGTGGATGTGTGTTAAACCTTTTAGTGATGCACACACAGTCTCTGTTGGCAGTTTAAAAAAGTGTCATTGATTGTTTCTGAGCAGCCTAACTTTCCTTCTTGCTCCCACACTTCCTGAAGGAGCCTGGGACACAGGTAAATCAGTTGCACACCTCCCAGCATGCTCCATGTTCCCCCTTCCCTACTGTTACATTCATGTCAAGGTGGTACAAAACTAGCTGGTTATTTGATCATATATTCAGCCTCCAGAACATAATTGACAAAGTTAGTTTTTTACCTTTTTGTTTCCCCTAAAGTTTTTTCGAATCATCACTTCATATATTCTAAACTTTGTAACAGCTTGTTCTTATTCATAATTGAAACTAAATGATGTTTTCACTGAGTGAACTATTCAAAGTACTTAAGTCTGAGAACATTTGGACCTTAACTATTTTTTCCCTTATTCCATCAAATATAAATTTTGTTGATGTTTTGTTCAGAATTGCAGACACATTTCTTCATTATTCAGCCAAACAGTTGGTAGTTTGGGGAACTTTGGGCCTATGGAAGAACAAACTTTCTCTATTCAGTGATTTGTGAGGACTCACATTCACCATCTCTCTTGTATTTAGAGGTTTAGTTACAAATAAAATTCATGAATGGGCCATATCATCTGAGTCATGTACCAATAGTGTGCTGCCTTAAGCTCCCTAGGGGGTAAAACAGGAGTCGGAACTATAATATTACGGTAATAATAACTATTTTAGTTGCTGTAACCTACTCTATAAATTATATTAATCTAATCAAATCTAATTGAATTTGGCTGTAGAGGAAAAAGAGGAGTTAAAAAATGAAATAAATTTTCCTGTCCATCTTTGTTATGATCATTTTAAACCTTCTGCACTTATTTTTTCTACCCTCTAAGCATTCTTTTTCTTTTAAACATGGTGTGAAGCTGAGGCAATATTTTTAAACTTCATTCTCATCCTCCAGTTTTAGGCCTGACATGACGACATTTGTTCTGTTTTCAATTGCTGCTTACAAACAGCAGGACTTCATGCTCTGCAGTATTAACTTCTTGTCTTAACTCTTAGTTGTAATTTCAATGAATACAACTTTTTCACCAGCAGTTGGACAAACAGGAAGCCAAACACAGCTTCTGTATGCAGTGTCTGATCTGAAACACATATACCTCCTGGTGGACAGGTGGCATTCAGTTTGCAGAAAAAACCATCTCCAACAAATTTGCACAGTAAAGGGGAGTTTGATGAACCTACTTGAAATACACAAAAATTCCCTGAGGAAAGGATAAGATCAGCACAAGAACTGCAAAGTGTTCTCACATGAGGCCCAAAGTTTGGTTGCAGAACATTGTTATATTTCTCTAGAAAAATACTGCGAATGTCTTAATGTTCTTTCTTTCAATGAAATTCTTGGAAAATGTGAAAATTTGCTTTTAACATGGAAGCAGAACATATAACACAACGTGAATTTGTGAGACTATGATAAGTGATAAGCCGTAAGGTCAAAGATAGAAGCACTACTCACACACAAACACACACACTAACCTCTCTTTTTGCTACCATGCTGCTTGAAGGAAATCAGTCTCATAGGACTGAAGGTAAGTAAGATCAGACATGTCAAAAAAAATTCCCAGGGTGCACAGTGATGCTCTGCCCTGCAGTCATGCTGCTTGGTCTTTTCATTTATTCCTCATTCTGTCATCCAGCCAGTTACACTGGAACTTGTCATCTGATCACATCCTTATTAATATTCCCTTAAAGTCAAACAAACATGTGTGCCATGATACATTTTGTTCTCCTACCAGGAAGTTGGCATCACTCTGGCTGCCTTGATAAAAGTCAATTGGAGTTTTTTATTTTTTGACTTTTGTATGAATGCAGTGAAATAAGCTCTGCGGTGAACACAAGTTTGGGATATTTAAACTTTTTGTTCTGCACAAGTGAAGTCCACTGTTATGATTTTTGACGTATCAATGTAATTGCCAGAAGTGAAAAGCTAACAGTGGGCTCGAACACCACAAAAACCATGGTCACATGACTTCAACATTTCCACCACTCAGCTTCTTACAACACTGTTCTGTATGACCTGATAAGTCGAGGGTAATGTGAAATTCTCCTAAGCTTGTGTTCATCACAGACCTTATTTCAACCATCTGAACATAAAGTGAAATCACAAAACGTGTTAACTTTAAAAGGGAGGGACTGCAGTTTGATATCTGGGTTTTAGAACTCATCCCTGTGCTGCTCCACTAGTCTTTGTATGTTAGAGAGATCTTATTTAAGTTGTTTGTAAAAAATAAGCCATCTTCACTCAACTTTTTTAATTTTTTGGTAGCTTCGCCAGCTTTTCATTGTGAACAAATCAACCTGTTGAAAACGGCTACTTGGTGCTAAAGTCAGATTTGTTGTTAATGTGAAATAAAGAGATTGTCAGGATAGCTGTTGTGTGTTTAGTTTGTAAGAATACATTTTTTATATGTTTTGCTGACCGAAATGCAACTTTATCTTTGTGTTTATGTATGTTTCAGAATGAGTCAAGAAACATTGAGATGCTGGCAGCAGCCTGTGCTGTGGGAGTGGGCTGCTGTTTTGCTGCCCCCATAGGAGGTGAGACTTGAAGGAAAAATATAATAACATACTCAAGTCTGGAAGTGCATGATATTTACTATTAGTAAAGTATATAACATGGACTGTACATAATAGAATAGCAGATATTCATCTTATGTTTGTGTGAGTGACATCACTCAGTGAGCTTGTTCCATCATCGCTCAGCTCGCTGTCACTTCACCAGCTGATACTGAGGTGGAGCAAAGCAGTGGAGGAGAGTCTGTCAGAGAGTCTGTGTCTCACTCAATAATATGTGACAATACGACTCTGTGTGCATGTGTGTGTGTTCATGTTCATGTTCCAGGTGTGTTGTTCAGTATTGAAGTAACATCCACGTTCTTTGCGGTGAGGAACTATTGGCGAGGTTTCTTTGCTGCTACCTTCAGTGCCTTCATCTTCAGAGTGCTGGCTGTTTGGAACAGAGATGAAGGTGAGGCCGACTTGTGCTCAAACTACTGTATAAACCCCTCGTTCCTAAACTTGTTCAGCTCTAAACACAAAACAGAAATTTGTTGTCTCCCCAGGACACAAACCTACAAAAGTTACAACACTAATTGCCATAACATTAACATCTAGGCCTCTACATAAACTCCCAATAAAGAGCACAACAAACCGTGAATTTCTGTTTTGTATGGGATGCACACAGCATTTGAGCTTAGCAGATCAATGCAGCAAAACAAAACAAACCAAAACAAAACAAAAAACACTTTTCCTTCAGTCGGTGACCCAATAAAAAGTGGTCTGTGACCCATTTTAGGTCCCAACCTAAGTTTGGAAAATGCTGCTCTATATTTAGATGAAGTTCAAGTATTTTCAGAGGAATCCTGATGAGGATATTAAGTTAAAAAAAAAGGTACTCTACTAAGACTCGAGCTTAACCGAGGCAATCAGCAGAGTGTCATAAGCTCAGATAAATCCATAATGGTACTGAATTTAGTGATGAAAAGCGACTGGTGATGTGCTGCATTCTTTGCTTCTCTGCATGTTGCAGAAGGCACAGACTGAAGCAGAGATTTTTATATCAAAGAAGTTTGTGTGTTTTTAGAAAATTCAAGCTTTGATACCTTTTTTCTATGTCAAGCTACTACATAAGTTAATCTACCCTTATTGTGTTCTTTTAGTGTTATTTTATTTGGGGAAGCATTACACATGGTTAATTTAAGGTCACTGACATGGTTAAAACTCTTTAATGATAAAAATGTAGCATTTTGGCAGATGTCCTCTCTTGTGTTGCCAAAAATTTGTCTCATTAAGCTCACATAAAATACGAAAGCCTTTTCCACAGCTGACATTTAACATTTTTTGGCCTAGCAAAAAAGTGTACCATTGTAATAGCTGACATTAATGTTAGCTCATTTTGATTGAGTGATCCATGAACAGGACGGTCAGCCTGTATCCAAAATTTCAGGGCTGTTGAGCTGCAACACCAGAGTGCAATGAAGGAGTTATTAATGTTATTATTACACTACTGCTTTTCTTTTTTTTCATGGCTATTTAAAATCCCTACTCTAAAAACGGCCTATTGAGCAGCGAAAAATGAAAACATGAGGCACTGATAGAAATGTTGTTTCCCCTACAGTGGGAAGTAAACCAGAGTTTCAGTTTCTTTCAAGGCAGATGTTTAAACTTTAACTATCAGTATGCCCCCTCTGGTTTTCCCTGTTAAAGCAAGTTTTTAATGATGTTTTCTCCAACCTCTGTTTATGAGACTGTGGTGTGGCTGCATGGTGTTAAGAGCTCTGGTCAGCACCTCCACAATGAGCTGAACTTTCTGTTTACTTCTGTCACCTTCCACTATTACAGAACTTGAACTGCTGTAACTTCTGGCTTGTTACACTCGTACAGTGCACTGCTAATGATTGCCTGACCCCACACCTTGTCCCAGGCCTCGTCTTATAGTTTGAAAGATCGCTTCAGCAGTGGCTTGTTCTCCTTCCTCACTCTTGCTGTACTTTGTCTTTTTTCCAGAAACCATCACAGCTCTTTTCAAAACCAGTTTCCGGTTAGACTTTCCCTTTGACCTCCAGGAGCTTCCTGCCTTTGCCGTCATTGGGTGAGTCAGTTTCTAATTTTCATAAATACAATTAAGCAATGCTTTGGAATATGATATTTCTTTCCAAAAAATAAGGGAAGCGAGTCACTCATTTTAGCGATTTGTAACTGATGAATTTTCAACTTACATGCCATTTATAAATAATTCCTCATTAGTAGTAAAAAACATATTTGACAAATACCTGTTATGAACCTTAATACTTAGATTTTCCGTTAGGGTTCATTGAGCTCTTACGGTTGATCCCATTTGTTGTGAGCACAGCAGGACACATGAAAAAGGTCTGTGACCTAAATGTTGTCATCTATTATTAAAACATCTTTACTGAGTAAGTGAAAACAGTGTGCAAGTGTCTCTTCATCTTTAAGCTGTGACTGCAGTGTAACTTCAGATATTATTCAGGAGCTGTGCTCACTGTAGCTTGTGAAGGTGATACTTCAGGGTAGCCTGCATGAGTCACCTAACATGGATAATTCAGCCTGGAACAGTTGCTGGCGCACACAGGCACGTCTTATTTTATCCTGCCTCAGCCTGAGGGCTCCTCCACGGCTGTGAATGAGACCACGGGCTCCTGGAGGGAGGCTGGTAGAGGGATTGACGAGGTCCCCTCTCCCCATCTCCTTTTCTCATTCTTTCAGATGTAAGCACATGCCTGTGCGTAACTCTGCGTAGGCTCCCCAAGAGAAGAAAATCCCTCTTTTCTTCTCTCTCCTCTTTTGTCCTTCGTCTTTTGGCTTTCCTGTTTTTTTCTAGAGGTGTTTAAATCCTCTGCTACATTAGGGACTTGCATTCGCAGTACATATAACACAGAGAGATAGAGTTTAGCCCCAGTTTACAGTGTGCTAAAGTGTATATGTGTGCACTGACATGGTGCGGGTGTGTGTGTGTGTAAAGGAGGAGATAGTGTGCATCTGTGTAGTTTCCATCTTCCCTTGCCAATTGCTGTCAAGTGAGAAAGTCGGTCAGTGTCTCAGTGAACTGGGCCAGCAAGAGTTTGTTCTGTGCTACGTGCTGCCAAGGACACGTCTTTGAAGAGCCGCTCACTCCTCTACACACTGTTCACACCTTCTGGCTTTTGCGTGTGAGGATCACAGAGACACATGGAGGCTGAAGCACAGCATGACTCCTGCATGCAAAAAACATGCAAATACATGCAGTTCAGTGTCTGTATACCATGTGTGGGACTGTTTGGGTCGTACATACACATTAACTATTTGCTCAACCTGTTCTCTCTCCCAGATTGTTGAATACTGACATTTTTGTCACACTCCTCTGCATCTCATACAGATGCACAAGGCAGGCCTGAGTATCTCTGTGAGACGCCTGACAGAAAGCCTGTCTCACGTGGTTTATGCTGTGAAACTGTTGCAGTTTGTTTAGGTTTAGGGACCAAAACTTCTTGTTCAGGTTGAGGAAAAGATTTCAGCCTTATTTAAATTGCTAATGTTTATACTGCTGACATATGTGAACTTATGTTTGTAGGTTAAAAGAAGTACATATGTTGACTTTTGGTCTCAAGCAGGACATAAACTACTGTTTCCTTGGTGAAAGTCCTGTGTTTGATCTGTACATCCACCCCTGACCTTCTCCCATTGCAGGCTTTATAATTTCTCACTTTGCTCTTAACCAACAGTTTGGATATTTACATTGACATAAAAAAGACAACTGGTGTGTAAGAGACCAAAAGTGGTGGAAAACGCTCCGATTTAGCTTTATTAGCTTTATTGCTTCATTTCTTGGGTTTGAAAAGCATGTAACTTTAATGGCTCTGTGGAGTTTTCTTGTTAACAAAACGGAGCTTGGTTTAAATTTTTCATCATGTGTGTCCTTGAGGTCTAAGGAACATATCCCACAACTTCTCTTCTTTGAAAGCCATGTGTAGTTGATATATTTCAAATTATTTTAAAGCCTCTTTTGTTTACATCATGTTTACATCATGTTTACATCATGTTTACATCGGCTTGCTGCCTCCCTTTGCTGTGTCTTTTGGAGGTTCAATGCTATGCAGCTGTGTTCTGTGTTTTAGTTAGTGGGATAAAGCTGAAAATTAAGTCTTTTTTTTTTTTTTAAATCAAATCTTTTTTTAGCCAGCTGACAACAAACCTCACCTTAATAGTTGGAGATAATATGAATTTCAGGAACTGTTTGCAGCTGCCGATGCGGACACATTTGGTGCTGCAGTGAGTGTCATGGGCAGCAGGACAGTGCATGTGAGTCAGAATACACTGCTGGTGTGTGTGCTAATGTAATGAATGAATGTGCATCCAGTGCTTAAGTGTGACTCCCTGATGTGTTTTAATGGATTTTAAACAGTGGAGTACTGTGGCACAGTTAAAGATTAATATTAGGCTTTGATAGGAACATTACTTGTCAGTGTTATGCTTTCATTGTTGTTTTTTGGTGTTTTTTTATGGGAGTTGTTATGAGTCAACAATCAGGAAAAAATACCATCTGTCTGTACTAAGGCTTGATTTCTAAGCTGCAGTAAAACAGCACAGATGCCTCTGTTTTCATTGAATAAGTTGTTTTTGACTTCTTTTTCTCGCTATTTATCCATTAAGATGAGTTATGAAACAATAAGTCATTTAATTTATGTGTCGACCAACAGACATTTAATCAACAGCACTTGATAATTTATTACAGTGAATACATAATTAAAGCATTTATTACTTAAACAGAATTAGAAAATCTTTATATTTCACCCAAGTGGGAAGTGACAAACATTTTCTGTTTCCAGCCTCTCAGATGTGTTCAGTTGTTGCTTTCTCTGTTTATTTCTTTATGAATTAAATAATTCCAGGAGATGGACTGGCAGTCCAACAAAACAAACAATTCGATGACATCACTGAGGGTCCTGAAAAATAGTGATTTTTTTTTTTTAGCATTTTATGCAGAAACATTTAAATGATAAATCATCACACTGATATAAACATTGTCAAATGGATCAATGCTGAAAATGAGCAGTTACAAAATAAAATAAGCGTTGCTGTAACATTTCTTTGTGTCTGGTTTGTTGCACCACACTCTCCCTTAACAAGAAGCACTAGTCAGACACCTTTACATGACCGAATCTCTAACCCTGCAAGGTCCATTACAGTACCTTGACCTTTTTTTCTAATCTTTTTGACCATGAAGCCAAAATCTAATCCTGAACCTTCTTAAAGAAAGATGACATTTGGTTCCTTTAAGGGCAAAACTATAAAGATCACATTAAGGCACACACACACAGTGTTTTTCCCTGCTGCACAACGGGGGCAAAGACTTGTCTCATCATCCTACTCATTATTTATTCAAAGATATTTGACAGAATTAATAATGCAGCAAGATGAATTTATAAGCATTAGCTTGTCTGTGTGGCTGTCTAAGTCTGTTCTTTCTCCCTCTACCTTTTCTTTCTCTCTTACTAACATGAGGAGGCCCTCACTGAGCGTTTTAATGTCTGCTTATGTAAACCTCTTTTTGTGTTTTGACTCCCCCACACATCCCTGTTTGACTGTACGTCCTCGTTCCCTCTCACTCTCCCTCCCTCGCAGCTTTAATTCCCTGTTCTTTTTTTGTATCTCTTGTATGTTTCTCCTTTCAATCTGTGTCTTTGTTTTTCTCTGTTGTCCTCTCTCCATTATGGCGTTACCCTCCTACGTGTTTTGTTGACTCTGCCTTTTTCCTCTCTCCTCCTCCCATCAGATTTTTACATATGTCTCGTACTGTATGTGCATTTTATCTACTGTAAATATGCAGTGCATTTGCATTTTTCCCTGACATCCCACCTCCAGTGTGTAGAGACGTGTTATGTTTTAAATCAGGTTTTTATTGTGGCCAGATGGATCTGGGACAAACTATGAAACGAGAGAGAGAAATGTTATTATTGATGCTTTGGCTTGTTTAAGCCTGAAGTAATTTATTCCAACCAGTTTCAGTTTTATTACATTTTTGTGCCAATTTGATAAATGCCTCCAACTCTGTCTTATGTGTGTGCGTGCGTGTGTGTGTGTGTGTTTCTGCAGTATTGCCAGTGGCTTTGGTGGGGCTTTGTTTGTCTACCTGAACCGACTGATTGTTCAGTTTATCAGGAAACAGAAGGCCATCAACAGATTCCTCATGAAGAAGTAAGTCTGACCAGTTGCAGAAAGTAACTTATATTTTTCTAGATTTACTCAGCTACTGTATCCAAGTGCTAATTCAGGCACATCTCAAAGGAAATTGTACAAATAACGATACTTCATTTACTTGAGTACTTTCCCACAGAATTTAAGTCATACATGTCTAAAATATGATGCATTCACAACAACATTGAACGTTGTTATAATCAGCTCAGAACATGACTGAATTGTCATTATTACACATACAATGTGTATTTTGCTTACTTGTCTTTTTAAGTGCATTTTTCTGCCAGTACTATTGTATTTTATTTCATTTAAACCCAGGACTTGATCATGTAATAAATTATTATAAAATTAGGGTATTTATAATGTAACTTAAACATAACATCTAAAAATTAAGTCAAATTTTTCTAAAACTGGTTTTAGCTCTACTTTGGTGTAATAATAGTTTACGATAATGAAAATGTGATCATACATATTATGGAGCGCTCCCTGCACGGTAACTGCATCTAGACAGAGAGTAAAAAGGGTTTTTTTCAACCACTCAAATTTTTTTAAGCTTTTCTTTTGTCCATGTGGAGAACAAATTCATACATTTGTCATTAATAGCCGAGGCATCTTTCTCACTTGGCTGCAGATCCATATATGAGGCAAATCACAGTCCTGTGTTTATTTCTATATTCTGTTAACGGGGCTTTGCTGCAGAGAAGCACAGATATATAACTTCTAACCCATATAAATGATGCTACCCCTCAAAAAAGGTTAAATAATGAACAAGTGCATAAACAGTCGACTGTGAAGGTCCTTTCTGTAGTTTAATATGGTGGTTTTAGAGGTTAATTAGGGTTTGATGATGCACTCACTCTCTCTCTCACACACACACACACACCATGATTTACAGTATAGTGTGAATATAACATCAGTGTTTTTCCATTAGTGTGAAACCTTGCTGCAGTGACATTGATAATGAAAGCATTAATGACTGGTGTGGTAACTCGTTCATTTACACACTCTGAACAGTGTTAATGTGAGTGCTCAAGTTCATTTAATGGATTGATGTTCACTGAATCTGCACTGTTTTTCACCAGGGTATAGTAAACAAGGAAAACACGTCTTTGCCAATAAACCCATATGATTGTTTGATATATTGATTGTTTTTGCTTTGTTAATTCTACCTGTAACACTCTCTCTGTCTGTCTTTTTTCTGTTTCTTTCTTCCTCTCTCAGACGTCTGCTCTATCCTGCACTGGTCACTTTACTTGTTTCCACACTAACGTTTCCCCCCGGCTTTGGGCAGTTTATGGCCGGCAAGGTAGGTTCTGCACACCCATTCAACACATGATGTTCATTTTTATACACACTGCACTGCAGCCATTACTGTAATATAAAAATGTGAAAGGGCGCCTGTGGCATTATGGGCCAGTACCTGTCCGAATAATATATCTGTTATGTTCTCGGTCTGCAGCAACACGAAATGTCTTTAACTCTGAATTTAACTCACCTGGCGAACTTTTGCTAACTTGGTGGCAAAAAATTCTATCAGCGGTACTGAGCATGATTTATGGTTCCTACATGATAAATTGTTTTGCTTTTTGCCTTTATGCAGCTGCACTGAGCAGCTGTGTAATGAACCATTTTAGATCATTATATTGTTTCATAACAGGCTGATTACCTTTCATGTTTGTCTGATTGTTTTTAATACTCACAACACTGGTTAAAATGTGCTCTTCTTGTTGTTGGTATCATCTGCAGACTGTCCTTTGGCTGCTGCATGACTCTTGTGTGTGTTTTTTATGTGCATGTGTGAGACATCTCTCCTATTTCACCTTCTCCATCTTTCTAATTATCACAATTAGAAATAGAATATATTTTGCATCCTAAAGCCACACAAACATACTCAGTTTTTTTGTTTTAAAGCCCTCCTCTGGAGAGCTGGATCTTAAATCCCTTGGTCTCACTCTCGTACTCCTCAGTCATTATTTCTTTGACATTATCACCGCCAGTGTCTCCAGCGATCCTGTCTTTCAAACGGCAACAGATGAGTTTATTGTCTTACACCTTCCTGCCTGCTGTCTTTAGTCTTTAGTCTGCTCAGCATATCATCATTCTGCAATGCTGTTTACACTTTGCGTTTATTTTTCATTTCTAAATCGCAGTGTTTACATTTGCATTTACAAGAATTTGTCATGAATCCTAAGCATACGTTATTTGTGTATGAGCTTTAAATAATGGCAGTCCATTAGACAGCTCTCATGCCTGTTTAATCACAGTTTTTTATCAGAGTTTTGGCTCAGTTTTCATAACAGAAGCTGGGTTTGATAAAACTCCTCAAACCAAATTCCCATTAAATTACAACATCTGCATCAGTGATTTAGCATAAGACTGACTTAAACTTAATCCACTGAATAGTAACTGTGTTGCTGTAAATATTGAAAATAAGCCTGAGTTAACATTGCAGTATATCATGTGTTTGTTTGGGATGGCATCAGTTTCCTTCCCTTCACTGCATTAACAGCAAAATTTGTTAATTATCCAAGACAATAAAATTTACATAAGCTTGTAAATTTAAATTACATGTAAGTTTTTATTCTGTAATCATCTAAATGAAGGCAGCAACATCACACTGTGATGCTGAGAAGAATTTAAGATCGTGAGAAAATTAATCTTCAACTACTATAACAGAAACTCAGTACATGTGAAAAAATATCACTAAAGAAAAGAAATGCTAAAACACAGGCTCATATTTGCATGTGTTAATGATGTCACTTCCTGTGGCCTTTAGCTAACCCAGAAGGAGACTCTGGTAACGTTACTAGACAACCGGACGTGGGCCAAGCAGGGAATCGCTGAGGAGTTCGACTACATCGGCAACTCTCAAGCCTGGAAACACCCACAGCTCAACGTCTTCATCACCCTGGTCATCTTCATTGTCATGAAGGTAGGAGAGAAAACCTCTGCAAAGACACTGGATGTTCAAATATAATGCAGGTTAACTAATATCAGTAAATTTATACAAAATACTGTGAAAACACTGTTCTCTCTCTGTGAAAGTCATTTTATCTTCCAACTCTGCAGCCACTTATAATCTTCATCTTCCTCAGCATCTTCCCTCTGGTTACCTTCTCTGTTATCATGACCTCCATACATTTTAGATTGTTCAGTGTTTCCCTCACTTACTCTCTGTATGTGAAATCCACACACACACACAGTATGCCGCTGGTGGCTATAACGTGCTGAAAATAAAGGAAGGTCATGATGAGAGTCTGAATAGATAATGCAGAATTATAAATGGGAGGGTCCTGCCCTTTTATTCAGTATTGAACGTCAGCTAATGGGAAAGTATTGGAACTGAGCCCATCTCCTCTTGTCACTAGTGAAGAACAAAGAGAGACCATATGGAAAAAAAGTGTTGGAAAGTGGCCTATCTCCCCCTCACTGTGTTACGAAGTTAAGTTCCCGGGAGGCCATTTAAAGTTTCAGTCCACTGTGATGCTGTATCTCTGAGTGAAGGAGCTGATGGGATCCTTAAATGGAAAAAAATATAAGAACGGAGCATATCTTCATACTGCAATGGTACACTTCAGGCTGCGTAGACTCCTGTAATTGATTGGGGCTCAGTCTGTCCCGTTTCATGATAATAGTTTAAATTAAAGTTGTTAAATAAAGGAAATTGAACAAAGCCTGAAGTTAGGACGGGTTTGTGATGTGACTTACACTACAGTCAATGCTGAATCTTGCCTCTCTGTCCTAAGTGAGGATAGGGTGAGGTTTGGTTGGCCACTTTGACAGTATTTAGGATTTGCTTCTCGGTCTACAACATACTTGAATTTATTAATTAATCCCTGAAGCAAACAGATCTCCTAGCAAACTTTTTGTCTCTTTTCAGTGTTCATTAGAAAGGAGAGGAAGAAAAGTTTTGGGAGCGGCTGTTAATTGTAAAAAAAATCACACTGTGTGTTTCGGTAGCTCAACAAGACCAACAGATTGGTTGGCCATAGTAAAAAACATTATGTTACATTATCTTTAAGAGAATCTCCTGATTTAAATTTCCTGTGTTGATTATGCAGCAATGTTTCAGGCTGTTAGAATTCTACACTGGACCGTCTTGTATTTGGAAGAAGTAACAAAATAAAGACTAAAAGTACATATGAGTACTTTTAGTGCTGAGTTTCTTTGCCTTCTCAGCCAGTAAAAGCTGAAACATATCTTACAGTTTTTTTGATATTTATAACTTTAGTTTCTTGCACGGCAAGGTGAGGTAATAACACAAGGTGCTAGGTAATAAAAAGTGAAAAAGAAATATTAAAGTATTACAAAGCGTACAGGACAACATGCAGGATACATTCAAAGTACAGCTGGAATAATATCTGTTATCTAACCTGGTTCATCTGTTTTAATAATGATACAGAGCTGACTTGCACACAGTTAGAAAGGTGTATTGCTGTTGTTTCAGAGTAGCAAGAAAACTGTCAAAGCATCCTGCAGGGTTAATCACACAGCTCTCTGATGACAGGTAGAGCAGCAAGAACGGCACATATAACAACATGCCTGAGGCTGTTTAATCCTCTAAAACTGTTATTTTCATAACAGAAAAAAGGGAAGAAGCATTGAAATGTCAGTAAATTTGAGGTCAGTCAGATTTGTGTGCATGCTTCTTTGCTTCGGATCACAGTTGCTCTTATTTCATTTGATAAAATAGAAGAAAGAAGGCAAATATACAGTAAGCATATCAGTATCAGGTTTAACTTCCCCATTTCAAAGTAGGGGGAGGAGAAAAAATCAATGTGATATAAAGTTCTAGAATCATTCCTGTGACGTTTAGCCTCAGAAGAAAGAAGAAAAACTCTTGTAACTTCTCCTCCTGTTGTTCTATACCTAATGAGGAGACAACCAAGATGTTTGGGAGCCTGAATGAACTGTATGCCCTCCCATTTTCTTTCCCAGTCTCCAAGCTGCTGTTCAACGGCTGCTGGAGGAGAAAGCTGCCTGTTCTGTGATTACATTGGCTTTTTGTGTCACTTTTATTTATTTGGGTTGGGCTCTGTTCAACTGAAGTGAAATGTCCTTTGAGAGTACAAAAAGCAGGAGGTTGTAATTCTCCACTCACAGCATCAAAAGCCCGTATGTGTGTGTGTGTGTGTGTGTGTGTGTGTGTGTGTCTGTGTGTCTGTGTGTGTGTCTTTGTTGTTAACTTTATACAACAAGTAAAATGCACAAAGAGATCCATGCTGAGGTTTGTGTAGGTGCAGAATTGAATGGAACTGGGTTATGTGATTATGCATGCTCGTGTGTGTGTGTGTGTGTGTGTGTGTGTGTGTGTGTAGGTGAGTACACAGGCAGTTGGCAGGCAGGGTGAGAGGAATCATTGTAAAATCTGTTCATTTAACTCTGTTTATTCAGAGCAAATCAACAGTCATGTGAGAGGTGGTAGAGACAGGATCAGAATGTTCATGTTCTAATTCAAGTATCTTTTTGTTTGAAATGTGTGGATCTTTCAGTAAGACTCTGCAACATGAAAGCATTAAAAAAAAAACGTATGAAAAGCTACTTTGATAAGCAATAAAATGTACCCTCGCTCTGAGGAAACACTAATGTAGTTTACAGCTACAGCCTACTTGGTTTGCTATGAACATGAAGAGAACTTAATTTTACCGAAGAACATCATCCACCACCATTCTGTGACCACTTCCGCCTTCACTCATTTAAGCTTTGAACTAAGTTAAAAAATGTATAGTTGTTATATACAAATACAGTGAAACCTTGTATTTGAAAATAATTATATTTAGTTAAATGGGATTTTTTTTCTATCATTACCATATTCGTCTTTGCAATCTCTAATTAAACTTTTGTGCACTTTGGTGTCTTTGTCAAAAAGTTTACACTATACTATACTATAATATCTAATTGTACCAATTCTAGTGACATATTTCCTAAATTTGAATTCACCATAATTTAATCTTTGTTGTTACTAATAAAATTAGTTATATATGCTGTATGTGCATCGTATTGTAGTGAATGATTTATTGTTGTTAAAAGTAGGTTGTTATAGGTTGCAAGATACAATTCATGTAACAACAAATCAACTATCTTACAGATAAGTTGAGCTGAACTCCTGCCAAGCAACCTACACTGCAAATGTTGTTCAACACACACAAAAAAAACATTTAAATGAGTATCCAACACTAGCCTGGAGCCCCAGTGTCAAAGTTATGTAAGCACAGAACTGATGGTGTGACAGTCTGTACTGCAGTAATGGCAGAAAGTGACTCACTGTCTCTTTGTCGTTGTCTTTGAACAGAATAGAGAACATCTATCTCAGCCTTCTGTCTGACCATATCTCAAAAAAGGGACTGTCAGAATTCTGTTTTGATTACTAACAAAGCGTTTTCACTGAGTTAACTCTTCCTGTTGAGACCGGCTGTCTGTTCTTTCACTGCTATGTGCACATGTGTGTCTCAGTCCCAACCTCCTTCTGACCTGCAAAACGCTCTGATTTCTGTCAGCATCACTTACCTCAGTGTGATGTCTAACCTTTGTGTTTGTATGTGTGTGCGGGTGTGCGTCTTCTGTGTGCACATAGGAGTACTGTGGGCAAAAGCAGCTTTTTTCTCTATATTACATAGAAATGAGATGTGCGCACTATAAGGACACACATACATACTTTTCTAACTAAAATCACCCATCACAAATCATCCAGATCTCATCAAGCTGCCCTCAACATCTCTGCGTAGGCATGCACTAACTTATGTCCTCTCATCCTGACTTGCACACACACACTCACACACACACACACAGACTCACACACACACAGCATTCAAAGTGATGCTGTAATGGCTCTGTCTAATTACAGCCTTTGGTTTTCCTGGATTCAGCCTGGTGATTTTCAAAGGGGAGATTGCTCTCTCCTTCTCCTTCTTGGTAATGAATGCTTCTTTTATCCGACATGGCAGCTATCTTGTCTTGTTGCCCCTTTTCAAGCTGAAATTTCTGGGAAGCTCTCATTCCAGCTGCTAAACTTTTCAAAGTAAAGGTGTGTGGAAAGTGCCTAGAGTCAGGAAGTTATGTCAGCAACTAGTGAAGCAAGTGAAGCTGCTATAAAGGCCTTAATTATATGTGTTTTGGTCCATACTAAATAAGGAACAAACAATGTGTCCTTGGCAAATGGCTGAATTATTGCTTTGTGAAGTTCACTGCACGTTCAAGAAGAAGATGGTCCTAACTGGGCTACTGCTAAGAAAGTTTTAGGTATTTGTAACTTTACTGCACATCTGAAAACACAAACTGACACACACACTTACACACATGCTCACATGCTTTGTAGTTAAAATCCTTTTTTTTTAGTAGTGTGAAGTTAGGCACGTCAAAAGCTTTTCGTGAAGAATGTGTTTTCAATACATGTGTGTTTTGTGTGCGTGTACGTGTATGTGTGTGTGTGTGTGTGTCCTACAGCCAGAGTTAGTCCTCTGTAATGTGTCAGTGAGTGTATGTGTATAGGGATGTGAGTGTGTGTGCGTCAGAGTGACAGAGAGGTGGCAGGACTGTAATTGGAGTGGGAATAGAAGAAGGGCCCCTGCGGGTCCCCTGAGGGCCTCAGGCAATAGACTGTCCTCTGAATGTGACATACACAAGCATAGAGGTGCTCCCCAATGACTGACAAATTAAATAGAGTATAAATGTTCTGGATACTGCGTCATAACTGATACCCTTGACTTTGGTATCCTTCAGTTCTCCCTTGTAGCTCACTTCTGTTCTCCTGTTTTTTTTTCTCTTTTAGTTCTCTCGCTCTGTTCACTTGAGTCGCAGATATTTTAGCCCTATTCTAAAATGCTAAGATGTGATAAACAACAATAAATCAAGATAGATCGAAATCCAAGGGCTAAGAGAAAGATTACAGGAATGCCTGTTTTGCAAAGATTTTTAACTGATGAGCAGAGTACGTAGCCGAAGTTGTTGTAATGTTTAATGATCAGTGCTAGATTACTTTTGATTCCTCTGACCCTTTAGGTGTAGGGCTTCTTTCAGAGTATTTACTCTACATGTAAAAGTCAAGATGGTGGCCTTGCTAAAACTTGAACTGCAAGAACAAAAATATAAGGGCCAGATTAAACAATGGATTGATAATTAGATATAATAATGTATTGATAAGATAAAACAACAGTAATAAAGGGAGTGGGGCTTAGGAAATGGATGATTAAAAAATATTATAAATAACATGTTATCGCTTGTCTTCAAGCCTCTGGCCTAATATACTCCACCAGAAAAATTTGAATTGAAAAGATGATAAAACATGTTAGTGCATCCATCAGAAAAAATCTGATTAAATTTGATTCATTCTACAGATTTCCCATAGGTAATCAGTGTGGTATTGATCAATTATAAGATAAATTTGGAATTAATCAAACTGCACCATATCTATTGGTTATCTGTTTGCTCTAATGGAAGGCCAGAGTTCACCAGAACCAAACCTGCAGCTAAATCTGCCACTGTGTTTGGTCCGTGGGTGTTGAAGCAGGAGCAGGGGCTATAATGAAGCCGTTCAGCAGCTCATGACTTTTCATATTAAACTTATAACCTCAAGTGTTCACCTCTGCAGGAATTGCACTGACAGACACATTTATTCGTCTGATCAAATTATACAAAGAAACATAATAGCAAGTTATTTTTTTACAGTTCCTGTTGTGAGCATATGTTCTGTTCCTGTTTTTCATGGAACTTTCATGTCAAAACAACATCAGTGACTCATCCAGAAGCAGTCACATAAACATTTCTAATTTGTAAGCAAATTTAAAATTTAAACTTAAATCAGTATGTTTCTAAGTTCAGTAAAGTCAAGTAAAAGAAAGATATCAAGAACATATTGGAGAAGCTTCATAATACAGACCACAGGTCTGTATTCAGAGGTGGTGACTAATTTTGCTAAAAATATCTAAAGCCTGGTATAATTTGTATAAAAATTATAAGTCTGCTTTCTTTACAAATATTTTTGTTGCAACCACTCCAAACTTGCTTCGCTGTATACCAGCACCAATTTGCTTAAAATATATATGTATTGTCCTCAGTGCTGGGAGCAAAAGAAATCCCCAAAGTTTCTCCAATAGAAATAGTTCTTTTTTGTAGCTGTCCTTATATTTCTGACAACATCAGCATACCTGCCAGTAGACCCAGCAGCATCTTTAGTGAGTATTTTGCAACCCATGGGCCAAAAATCTCCTTTGCAAAGCAGACTGTGGCTCGTATGACTGATTTGATTTTGGAGAGTAGGTCTTTTTCATCATATTCTTTGCATTCAGAATGATCTCTAATGAAATTCATGAGAGGTTCAGGACTGTTGCATGAGTCATTTGCCGTCTGCTACAGAGGGAAAAACACTTGTTTAAGTTAAGAATTTAAATGGATTATTTTGAATGCCTTTGGAGTTTAAATTATAAAGAAAAGTCTATTAGAATCCCAATAAAACTGACAATAATAAAATTCTGTTCAACCAATCAGTCAAATGTGCATCATGAAAAAAAAGTATTTATTTTGTTGTATTTCCAATAGCTTAAGATTTTTGATGTGATTTTAGTTGAAAAGATGCTACAAAATTCTGTCACTCCATCAGCTGCCTGAAGATTTTTAGCGAAAGCTGGTGTCAGATGAACATTCTGTGTTGTACAACATGTAATTGAAGTGTATTCTCTCTTTGATTTCCACCTTGAGTTGACCCCCTTCCACTGATGTCATGGATTGCTTTGCTTTATTAAAATACTTTGTTCCCTGTCAGATGAAGTCAGGCACATTTCTGAGGTCTCTCATAAAGCTACAGACACTGTTAAATTTCTGATGATTCTTTTTGGCTGATGAGTTTAGAAAGCAGTGCTTCAATCTCCACCATATGCTTTTTTTTTCTTTTCTGTTTTCGATTTTCTTTTCACTTGTGTATTATTTGTGAAGAAGACTTGCCCAAGGATAGAACAATATAAGTGGTCGGGCTGAACAATTTAGAAAAAATTATCTTGATTGGGATTATTTTGCCTGATGTTGCAATATGATTTGTGATATTAGAGGGAATCATATTTTTTGTTTTATCATTCTCATGAAAAGCATTTAAATGATAACAGTGTGATTTGTGGAGATCTGTACCAATTAAAAACGTTTTCTGGCATTGTGAAAAAGGGTTTTGCTCAGCATGAGCTGCCTAATGTTAGCTTGCCACTAGATTTGTTACCAAGGAAAGGTAACTTGATAATATTGAAGTTTGCTAAATATTTTTGAAAAGAAAACTACTTATTGGTTTGCTGCACGTGCTCGAATAAGTTTCTGGCTCTGCCACTTAAAAAAACGATAGGTAATGTAATCATTTAAGTTCTGTTGCCATCGTCTGCTGGCAGATATTAAATCAGGAGAAAGACAAATTTACAATGTTTATTATTAACACTGGTTACAGGCATGCTACAAGTTTGTTGATCATGTAACATTGCAGTTTTTAAACTGCATTTGAGTGGCTAAAAGGGTGTTTTAATTTCTAGTAGATTACTTAAATATACATTAATCATGTACTCTGTTATTAAAAGTAGATTAAAGTCATTAGCTAATGAGGTCAGCAATTTTTTTTCCTGTTACCATGAGATGCATTATCCAGTCCCTCCAGGAATTCGTGATGTTGCGATTGTAACAATTAATGAAAATTCAACCAATCTCCGTGAATTCTGCGCAACCTTGCAATTATGTCCAGTCACCATGACTTTTCCGCAATTTTGGCCAGCCTCCCGTGAGTTCCACCAATCATAGCAGTCCCCAGCGCAAACATAATGCACATACGTCACCGAATTCACTTCCTTGTTTATGGTTTGAAGATGCAGACATGTGCGATAGTAATGTCTCTC
>JAPZDY010000024.1:3990124-4013116 GCA_029783645.1 Ctenochaetus hawaiiensis
CAATATTCAAACTACCAGCAAAAAATATACTTTTTTTAAAAAAACTCAGCCCATTTACTAAATGTGTGCCTTGCTAATTTTAGTAATTACATGAACAAGAAGAAAAATTAAGCACATCTCAATTTTATGTATTTTTTAAATGTTTACAATTCATATTTTTTAATTTTCTTTTACTTAAACAAGTAGTTTACAATAAAGCAACAGTTTTGTTCTCATTATAACCACTGTATTTCATGTTAACTCTCTGAGATGAAATTTTATTTCATCCTGCTAATGAATTGAAGTGATCTTTGGGAACAGTTTGGAAATAAAACAGACTGCCGAAACACTGACATAAACAAAGATGTGTTATTGTGAAAATGAGATGTAAGTTCATAATAATAAGCTATATGATAACAAATCTTTAGTATTTATTCATATGGCTGTTCATTTGATAAAGTCATAATTATTTAATTTTAGATGCTTTTCTCAATTGTTTTGAATAAGGAACCCTCAAATCCAGATCAACCCTTTTTGTAATACAGCCCTTTAATTTTTTTTTTGAGCTTTTGTTTACGACATCCTGCAGTTGACTTGATTGTAATCTTAAGTGCATCATAGAGTCTTTTTAAAGTAAGCTTCTCTCCAAGTAGGTCAAAGCAGTTAAATGCTTAAATTGCAGACAGATTACTGTCATTTTAAAATCATGATGTGGTTGAGTTGTGGTCAAGTAGTCAACAAGGATGAGGCTGTTCAACCAAGCATGCTGTGTCCATCATCAACTGAGTCACCCGAGGTGTCCAATCAGTGACCGCCTCACAGGGCAGGCTGAACCTTGTTCCTGGAGTGACTCAAAAGCCCATTGCATTTGTTTTAACTGATGAAAGAAACAGATGTATTCCATGCGATGTAATGTGTGGGAGCGGGCTGGGGTCAGGGGAGCTGCTGAGACAAGCTCCTCTGTGCATGTAGCGTAAAATATCTGCATCGGAGCATCATATCTCTTCATTAGGAACAGGCAGGTATGTGAGTGACAGCTACTTGGATAAAATGATGATGCTTGAGAAGCCCTGGGAGATATTGGAAAACATCACCACAAACTGGGATGTAGCCTGCTGTCCAATTACCAGCAGGCACTTACGATTCGGCAGCCATGCATGTCAATCAATGAAATAAGCTTCTGATAATGAAGTTAGAAATATGATTCTACAATACGAGAATATCCAGCGCTGCATGACAAATAATCAGCCATCGGTTTCTGAAAATCAAACACTATGAAGCATTACATGATCAAGCATTCGGACAAAGAACATTCAAATTCCTATCTTTGTCCATTTATCAGCTTCACTGATTTAAACCAAATCTATCTTGTCTGACACAAAGTTTACAATCATCACAAGGTTGTTTTTCGCTCATCACATATAATGTCATTCCATTCACTAGGAGCCACCACCCAGCTTAAAGAGTTTCTTTGGGGTGAGCATGTTGTCCATATTTCCTCTAAATATTTCTCCTCTGTTTCAATCCAGTGTTGAGACACAAGGGCAGGTGCACACTTTCAATTAAATACTTGCTGACTAACACACTGTGGATCTTCTGATCATCCTTTATACTGTTTATTACAGTCACACCTGTTAAGTGTCACCGTATGTTCCTATTGATTCAGTGCCACTTATCCAACCAGACATTAGAGAAACTTTGTACTGCCTCTTTTATCATTTAAAGGTATGGTCAAATGAATTTTGACCTTGTTTTATTATTGTACTTATTGCCAGGTTGTCTATACAGTCCATATTTTTGGGTTTGAGTATAGCTTGTAATGTAACTTGTTCCTTAAAAGTATTGTTGTTGCTTAGCTACCACAGATGACAGAATGTAGCTTTACTAACTGTAACTAATAGTTTCAAAGTAACTTTTTGAGCAAAGACAGTTGTTTACATTGGCTCTCCCATTTGTGTGCACAGTATTGAAAGTTTGCTTTGGTTCCAGTCTAAACACACACTGACAATCATCATTTTTAATTACTTCTTTTGTACAGGTAGTTTAATTCTCAGGTTTGATTTACTGACAGTCCAATTTAAACACAAGAGGAGCAACTGTAATTGGTTTATTTACCAAAGTGAAGCTTTGAGGTCTTCTTGTAAAATTTCTAAATGTGTTTATTTCTCAACAACTTCATGTGAATATTAATGAAATGCAAGAACACAATGTGTGTTTTTCTGATCCATAGTCATCAACATGTCTGTGTAACTCTGTTAGTTCAATTCATGATTTGTACTTAAGAGAAAGAATAAGTCTGATTAGTCTCACATGTCACTGACAATGATTACAGTCTTCACACATTTTCAATCACTCTCAGCACAGAGTGATGTTACATTATTCCTCTTCTGTTGTCCCAAGGACTGTGTGTAAACCCATGCTATACAGCTGATAGACTGCACCATGAATTCTTAGTCATGTTGGAAAAACACTGACAAGATTGTGCTCTTAAATCACACACTGCTCCCGTTTAAATGTCCAGTGGAACTCAAAGGCCATTTCAATCCTCCACCATATCCAGCCTTATTTTTCAGTTTTCTAAAATGACCAATCTCAGCCATAAAATATCACAAAATGGTTCACAAAATTCAGCACTTTGTTTCCTTAACACAATCCATGCAGCACAATTACACAGCAGAAGTCAGACTTGCCTTGGGGAACTTTATAAAAAGTACGAAATTAGTGGCAGAGGAGGCGCACTGGGAGAAATCTTTATTTGGTGGGGTAAAATGTGAACCCTCAGGCGTGTATTTCACACCGTGACAACACAGAGCTCCTGCTGAGTTGTGTGGCAGCAGAAGACCATAGAGACTGTATTAATGTGGAGGAACTTACCCTTACTTTGAGGTGAATGACGAAACAAACTTTTCAACTGTGGTAATGAAAAGGTTAATCAAAACAAAATGTACCAGTTTCACACATTTACAGCAGGAGTACTGCTCATTACATGGTCTGTCTGTTTTTGAGGCAACGTCTGTGCAAGAACACAGCAGGTTTGCACTTTGTCAGTCAAGAAGCTCATTGATTGTCCTGACGGGGTGCTGCATTAGAGGCCGTATTTTTAAAAACTTTAAAAAATCTGTAACTGTTACATGATAAAGCACCTCATTATTGATTTACCACAGCATGTTGCTTCATTTCAGGCGTAATGGTTGCAGAGTTGAGGTTTAGGGGCACCTAAGAGTCTTGCGGGAGGTTTCTTAGTACCCCCAGGAAAATAAAGCCCTATTTCAGACAGGATTAACTGCCCTAAAAGTTATAGTTAGGGCAAGGCCACTTAAGGCTCTGATCGATACACATTCACTGTGACTCACATTATGCAGAGAAGTATAAGTCACTTGCTTTGTCTCTCTTTCATAAAGGTGAGACTGACTTTAAGCACTTATGCAGATTCCATGTTAGTGAAATAATTAACTACTTCTAACTTAATAAATCAAACACTCATCATGTACCATTTGCACATCCTCTTATCTGCATTTAAGCCTGTTTTGAATTAGAGATAAGCTGAGCATGAAGTATCTTTAATTAAACACTTTGGGAATCTGTCTTTCTTCCAAAGTAGTTGTCATGAAAACTGTTGTAGCAGGTTTTCCAAGCCTAGGTTTAATTTTTTCCAGTGTTATCCCCTTTACATACCTGCACTGGGCGGACATTCCTTGCATTCAATCAAAAAGCCTTTCATTTCCTGTTGAAAAACACAAATCTGTAACTTAAGGTTTCTTCTACCTATATATCTTTTATAGAGTTAAGCATTTATTGGGTGACGCCCTCATCTGCCAATCTGCCACTGCTGATTATCACTGAATGAAGTACAGTCATTTGTGAAGTGCACCCATGAGAAGCATATTGTGTGGTCAGTTCTAAGACAGATGGTACATTATTAGCACCATGAATTCCTTGATGTGTTGAGTGGGCCTAGACGCATGTTAGTCATTATTGCCTTGCAGTGAGCTAATTACTAATGAACCCCTGTAGCACTTGGCGTGTGTGCATTTACAGTACACGAAACACGTGGGCCAGTTTTCCCTGTCATCAGCAGTTATTATTAATATTCAACAGCATATAAGTTCACATGGCAGAGTGTGAAGCACGTTACTGTGTCTCTATGAAGCCTGTGAGACTCATAGCAGGAATATGGGCAAAGAAATTTCTCTCCAAAGACTTCTGAGTTACACCAACGCAGCCAAAGAGAAATTAAGTTATTACCTCTGGCCTCCCTTTCTTTCAGCTCCACTCTCACGGTTCCTCTTTGTTCCTGTATCTGCTTTCATCTCTGCTTTACACTCTTGTCCATCTTTACAACTTTTCAAAAGCCCTTCCCCCCCTTTTTGTATTTCTGTCATCTATCCGCCTCCCCTCTCCTGTAGCTCCCTCCCCGTCCATCTAAGGCTGTGAAATATTGATGGAGGGTAAAAGACGTCAGTAGTCTGTATCAGAGAAATGATGCCGCGCAGCCTCCCAGTCTCTCCTGGCTGTTTTTTTTCTCATTATTTTTCCACCACTCCTGCATCTTCGTAATGCTTCCATGGTTTATTTATGATGGCTTGTGGGCCTGTTTTTTGTGGCACCTTGCCTCTCCATCTTTATTTCTTTTTTTTCTTTTGAGTTTTTTTCTTTTGTTTAAGAATGTTGGGGATTGTGTGTCCTTTCTGTTCTTGGCATATAAAGAATAATTTGGGAACATGGTTACACACATGATGCCAGAGAGAAAAGACAAGTTGAATTACAGTGTTGGAAGGTAATGAGGCATCCATCTTGGCTTTCCTACCTATATTCAACTCTGAGTAGCTGTTTTACTGTTTTACTATTCACACTACACCACATCAGTATGAGTTACTGTGGTGAGTGCAAGAAACAAGACTCAGGAACATAAACAAGCATGGAAACTGCATAAGTTTTTGTTGTTGTTGTTGTTTTTGTAGCTTACTGTTGTTGTCATTGATTAAATAATAATATTCCTTGTTGTCCACCTGTGATAAAAAAAAGCTAAATCATAAATAAATAAATGATTTAAAAGGAATGATTTTATACTTTTGGTGCACTCAAGCTGAGAGGTGCACAACATTATAATGAATGATAACTGCAGAATTTCACAGTGATCAATAATTGAAGAAAATGAGCCAAGTTGTGCCATCAAGAGCCTCTGAATACTGAGGCCAGTTACACAAATTCCAGCATCACAGCACCCACCTGCACAAAATATATGGACATAAATCATAAATGTTTACTAAGTGTTGATAACAAATCACTAAGTTAAGGTGGATTACAATGCACCAATTAGTCCCTTTGATTAGTTGTTACTAAATATTGGTATATGTTGATCAAAATACTGTTGCATAATTATATAAACTAGGAATGTTTTAAATTCCATTTTGCAAAAGGATACAGATACTGTATATATGTGCTGCATGTAATGTTATGTCAATAACTCTTACTGATTTAACAAATCAATTTAGA
Organism: Ctenochaetus hawaiiensis; assembly: GCA_029783645.1. NCBI lineage: Eukaryota > Metazoa > Chordata > Actinopteri > Acanthuriformes > Acanthuridae > Ctenochaetus > Ctenochaetus hawaiiensis. The sequence continues at coordinate 3,995,600 of JAPZDY010000024.1, forward strand.
ATAAGCAGATGTTTTCAATCAATATTATGTTTGAAATATCATTTGACTCCAAAACCTTTCTTTGGAAGTAAAGTTATAGCTTGTAATGTTGAAATGACTATCTGTCTATGGTCCAAGCAATGTTTCTAAGCACACATCACTGAAATTTTAACAGTGCAACCAGATTTATCAAAGCACTAGTTTGAAACTAGTAAGTTACCAAAAACTCAGGCTGAAATAGCAAACTTAATGATTAATGTAGTCAGGTATAATCAGGTAAATGGAAAATAAAACGGAAAACAGAAAAACAGAAAAGGCAAATCTAAATTCCTTAAAGCCAACACAGAAGATTTTTTGAGAGAAATAAAGCCACTGAACCGATCTATGCTTAAAACAGTGAAGGAAGATAGAGAGATTTATTATATCTAAAACCTTAATTACAACTAAGACGACAAGTAATGATGGGCTTTGACAATTGACTGATAGAGATCAGAGGATTATGTGTCTCAGTGTTGTGATGATCTGGAAGAGGTTTTAGTACAGGACATTTCTCTTTTTTAATGAACTATATAGCAAGGAAAGAAAATTTTGAAATTGGAGGGTTAATTTTTAAAATTATAAGAGTCAAGTGTCCGTACTTTCTGAAAAGGCTCAATGAAAGCAAGTTATAAGTTGCAGAACAAAGACACTGACTCAATTAAATTTGTCCTTCAGGTATCTGATAGGAATGTTCAGGGGACAGGCTGAAGTTTTCATTTCCTGAATAACTTCAGACAACAGAAAGACAGAAGTACACAGCAGAGAGTGAACTTATCTAGAGAAGATGAGGGTGACATACTGACTGTAATTTATTTTGAGGTATGAATTGATTTTTTTTTTCTCTGTCAGATACTTTCACAGCGAAGAATTTGTAACAGGCTTAATCAATGAAAGTGCTTATAATATTAAAAAGAAGTTTGAGCTCTTGGTGGATTAAGCTCAGATATTCTCATCCTCTAAGGTGAGGCCAGTGGTCTTGGCTGTGTTTTCTGAACAGACTGGCCACTACAACAACATGGTGGATTCCCAAGTTTTTTAACCCACCTTTCACAGCTTTTGCTGTAATTTCTGCAACTGCGTCACAACACCATTATCGCACACACCCCTACAGTCTAGTTAAGGTTATCCATGATGTTATTTTTACAATTGTGAGAAAGTCTTTGCAACATTATCATACTGTATATGAGGGAGAGGCAAAGATAAAACATTAAAGCAACAAACAAAGTGAGCATCAGCAGCAAACTGCCTGCACATTGTGATAAATCGTTGCAGTGTTTCCCAGTTGGAACATTTAGTGTGTAATAGTTATCAATTTACCAATTAAAACAGCTAATCAGATTACACAGTGTAGGGTTTCAAAAACTGATAATGATGCTGATGGCAACTTCAGGGAGTCCAGCAACATCTGTGCACACTGCATTAAACAGGAACTACAGAGTATTACTTTCATCAGTAATAGTTTGTCACTTATAATCAATTGGAGGACCCACACCAACACAGGCTTTACCTTACATGAGTTTTTTTAAGTTTAAACCTTAATAACTGAATGATATCTGTCTCTTTATAACAATGGAGATGAAAAGAACTACATTTGTGGTCCTCAAAGCACCGTAAACTGACTTCTTGAAAGGTTTAGAGCCATTTGTAGATTTACAGGAAGACAGTAGATTGTACAGATATTACAGATATTCACGATCTCCCCAGTATGATATTGCTAACTTGGTGATCCTTAGACTGTAAAGGCTGGTCACATGTTGGTGAGTTAAATAATCTTGACAGCTGTCAGACAGATAGTCATGAAAGTTAGGACATCTTTTCATGTTTCATAGAGGATGATTTATATTTATTATGGTAGCTATCAGACTTTCCATCAATAGATTAGCACTGAATTTGTACAGATATTCATGATTTCCAGAGAATGTATTGTTGTGACTTTAGTGATGACCTGACTTCTTTCTATCTTAAAAGCTATTGGATGTGTCTATGAAATTTGCTAACAGACATTCATGGTCCTAAGAGGATGAATGGTAAAAACTTAGCTTCCCTGATTTGTCTTCTGTTGTCAGATTTTGTTTTTGTCTAATATATTTGTGTGAAATCAGACAGAAATGTCAACTTGTTACACTCCATTTCTACATTCAGTCTGACATCCTCTCTCGCTCTGAATAATTCCTGTGGGGGATACAGATTCACTTTTCCCTGACCGATCACTAGAGATCACTGTATCTGGACTTGTCAATGAAAGCTCTTGCTTGTGGGTGACATGTTGGGAGTTAGATGGTCCTTGGTTTTACTTCATACGTGATCATCACTGCTGAGTTTGACAGTTTCGTCCTTGACTTTGGAACGCAGTTTGACAATGCTTAATATTCAGCTGACAACAGCATTAGTCGATTGGCCAATCAAAGAGAACATCAAGACATTAAGGCCACAACAAACTTCAAAGGCCCAGTCAGCATCAAAGACCTTTTGACTATATGTCAAGACAGTGTTCTAATGTTATACTTATCATTCTTGGTGTGAACAGCTTCTTAAATCTTCTTTCGTCAATACTTGTGAATGCTTTGCAAGAGGTTCTGCTTTGTTGATAAAATCATATTCACTTCCATTCTGTGAGAGTGGCAGTAGAATCTCCACATCTGCATACCTCAAAAACTGGTTACATAACACTGAAAATTTCTTCATCGCTGAATTCCACAAGGGGTAATGACAGAATAAGTTTTTCTTGGTTTTGTTTTCAGATTTGGGTTTAGATAAGAAAACAAAGATGATTGGCCTTCCCTTTAGTAACAGTAGGATGTGTAAAAAAGGCCTTACTACTGCCATGTCAGTCTACTGTTGACTGATTAAAGAGCGGAGCTTCCTGGAGGGGATGGTTCATTGCAAATTTTCATAAAACTCCTCACTGTATTTTTTAGCTGACCACACACTCTTACAGTGTGTGTGTTGTGTGTGTGTACGAGAAAGAGAGACATACAGCAGTCTTTGGTAGTAGATTGTGTATGTCCCCTGCAGACCCAGTCTCGGCTGGTTGCTACTGATTTGGTGATGGTGTCGCTGAATGGAAGCAAAGCCGGATCATTGCCGGAGGACTGAGGGAGGGAAGAGAGGAGCAACAGACCTTTCTAATCTTTGTCAGGTCACAGAAACAGAAGAGCAAGCAATACAGCTTCATTGGCCCATTGTCAGCACTCTGGAGCCTCTGCACACACACTTACATGCTCATTCAAATCTCATTTGAATATGCCCACACAGTCCCTCTGAATTCACTGTCAGTTGCACGCAGATGGAAGTCTTCTCTTTGACTTTTCACACACACAAGCACACACTCTCACATATACAATATACAATAATTTGCTCCCTTAATAGAGCAGGTAATCTTTCTAAAAGTACCTATTTTGCTTGCACAGCCAAACCTAACCCTCAAAAAACACCCTCCTCTTCAAACACACTCACACACTCACCAAAGTGATTTGATCTCTTTTTCTTTAGTTTACATTTTACCCCTAAAACAACAGTGTGTCTTGACGACATTCAGAGTGCCCTTGTGACAAGCAGAATAATCAGTGAGACTGCAGAGATAAAGTGCTGTGTGTGTGTGTGTGTTTTGTGTGTAGGTGCGTGTGTGTGTGTGTTTGTTTTGTCTCATCAACTCCAGGCACGTCTGGCTTCTGCTTGCATAATGCTACAGTAGGGTACCTCTTTCTACCTCACGGCAACAGTTGCTAGGGTTACTGACAGGTCGGCCACCATAGCGATGAGGATAAATGAGCTCAGGGCTCCCATCAGCCCCTGGGTCACACTCACTCTGCATTTCCCTTTCTCTCTTTCATACACACGCAGTGATACACATATGTTCTCCTCAGAAAATACCTGTACACAAGCACATGACTAAACACTTGGAAATCGTAGCCCGGAGCTGCATACACACCCTGCAGTAACTGTCCCACACACTTCCCAGTGCTTCTCAGCAGATCTCAGGGTTGCTGGTTTGACTCTAGCGTGTCAAACGGTGTCAGCGGTGTCACTGTGTCTCTGTGGTGCGCCACAGATCCATCATTATAATGATCATCTGCTCTGACACCTCATACATCACATCCCCCGCACTCATTAAATGAACTGTAGTCGCTACTTTAGTCACTCATTCCATTTCTGTCCATCTGTCTTAAGAAGAGGTTGCTTTATAACACTTCAAATGTGGTGCATTTGTGTTAATGTGCTTTCAATCTTATTTTACCTTCTGTGCACAGATGTACAGCTGGGGGGCTCAGTACAAATAAATGTTTATTGAGATAATAACAAACTGGACTCTATTGTTTATCTACCATTTGTTCACTGTTCTATCACTGCTTGTGTATTTTTGTCGTACGTGTTTGGTCTGTTTGTTTCCCTGTGTTCAGAGTGCATACACAATAACCTTGTATTGTCTGCTGACTGCTTTCCTGTCACTCCTTGTCTACAGGATGATGGAGATGTGGAGGATGACATGACTATTAGAGAGGTAAGACAGACCATCGCACAACAGATACACAAACACACACACCTTATCAATTACAACACAGCAGCAAAAATCACAAGCTTTTAGAGATGAGGCTGGAAGTCCTTCAGCTAATCAGAAGACCATGTATTCAGTAAAAGCAAATCTCACAGCCTGTCACAGATCTGGAGGATGTAGTTCTTTCACTGTATAAGAAATCAGCTCAGTGTTTGCTTTATTTGTTGTACTTGTTATTATTTTGAACCCATTTTTATCAGAAAAACATAGAATCCTTTATATCTATCTTTATATCTATCAAAGACATTGGATTCTTGGTATGGAAATCAGTTCTCAAAAATCTATATTTATCTAACTTGAATCACAGCTTCCACCTGACAGCATAACACCATGACAGACCTGACTTTTCAGATTGCTCAATATCCTCAGACGAGCCGATTACCCTGGAGTCTTATATTTTTGGATATGACATTATTCATAATTCATCCATCAACAGCACCTCTCATTTCCTCTCTGTCAGCCACACATTCCTCACGTTCCCCCTCCATGCCCACTTTCTTCTTTCTAACCCACTCATCGTTCACTCCTTGCACATCATCCTTTCTTTATACGTCTCCGTTCCTTGTTCGCATTTCACCTTTTTCACTGTCCATTGTCATAGGTCTCATATGATTTATAGTCATTCAGTGCAGCGCCCAGTCTATTGATTGTCTATCCGAGTGAACAGATTTTTCGGGTGGTGCCTTGGGATAATTTGACACCTTTGCCTTTGGGTTAGTGACTGACATCAGGCATAAAGACATTATCTGTTAACAGCATCTATTATGCACGCTGTCACTTCAACTTTTATGTCAGTCTGTCAGAAAAATAAATGTCTGCCCAACAGGGCCAGGCTACAAAACTGGTATATAATCTTGTATTGAAGATTCAAGTCAAGTCAGTGTCAGTGTCATCTACCTTTGGCATAACTAGACACAATACAGATCTTTGATTGTTTCTGTTAATTAATTTAGTTTACAAAGGTGCTTCTCACTGTCCCGTTTGTTGATGGCAGCTCCTCGGTTATGTTTTTCTCTCATTTCTAAACTCTGTCCTTGTGCTCTGTGTGTTTTGCAGATTGCAGAATGGGAGGAGATGCAGCTTGATGAGCAGGTCAACTTCAACAACTGCAAGATCGACCCTGCCCCCTTCCAGCTGGTGGAACGTACATCGCTGCATAAGGTCTGATTGTAAATACAGTTGCTGTTCAACCTCTGTGTCTCAGATACTGAAGCACATATGGGTATCCCTGCAACTGGATGTGTTCGTCTTTAGTCCACTGTTTTTTGTTACACCACACTAATAAAAATCTGTAAGAAAATATGCTAAAAATGAAATAAAAACAGATAAAGCAGGGATGCAATTACAAATAGACATACATGTGAACACTTTAATTAGTTGAGGGTGCTGCAACTAAGAGGGTAAACTGGTTTAACAGAAGAGGACCAAGAACGGAGCCTTGAGGAACTCCAAATATTTTTTCTCAGATTTGTGATTATTGATGAGAGAGGTCAGAGCCTATCCTTCAAATGGATTTACTTGACAGTGGACTGAAAATCCAAAATTCAGTAATTTTTAGCCAAGATATTAGTTCAGCTTTCATGCAGTGTAAGTAAACAGCTTATTGACACCCTTAAAAAGATTATTTTTATACATGTTCACTTAAATCAGACATGCATTTTGTATCTCGGTCTTGGACTTCCCAGCTGCTTTTAAGGGAGACCATATCTCTATGGTTTCAGAATTAAACTCTGTCATACATTTTACCTCCGTTATCCATCAGTATATCTATTACTTATAAACACATTTTTTTACCATAGTAACTGTCTGTGTAAGTATGCTACAGTGATGTGGGTTGAGGAGTGGATGGAGATCCTTAATAATAACAATAGCATTTCGATTTTAGAAGGCATTTTTCCTCCCAATTGATTTTGTTTTTATCATGCTAAAGACCAGTCTGTTTGTGTAGGGGTGAGGCTATCTTTACTTTCCAATATGTGCAGAATCACTTGGAAAGTCAAATGCTGCCAACTCCAATACTGTGAATACCCTTGGTGCTCCTGTGGTGTGTAGTGACATTGAAGAAGCATGCAAGCAACTCAAAACACTTACGCACCAAAACCAATTTTCCCCTACTGAGTGAAGGAGAAAATGAAAGTGTAGCATAAAGGAAAGAGCTTTAGCTCTTTAGAGCTTGTGTTGATTTAGTTTACTTACCGCAGATCAGTCGTACACTTTGAATGGAGCTCCATTTCCAACACACATAAACATACACACCGATGCTTTCTGGTTTGCCGGAAGCTGTAGCACTACCTAATTTTCTTCATTCATAAAGCCACATTCTCTCTCTCTTTTCTTGTCCTCTGGGCTCTGTGTGAATACTCTTTAAACATTTAAGAGAGGGATCCTGCATCAATTCATCTCACTCCCATCCCTCTGCTGCACACTGCCAAGAGCCAATACCACGCACAATCTCCTTCAGCATATTAAACATCGCCTGCCACACTGCCACTGCTGTATATAGGCTTATGTGTGTATGTGTCTGTGTATGAGTGAAGTTTGGGCCTATGTCCCTAAAGCATTTTTTTCTGAGCACCAGTGTCTTTTTTACAAGTGTTTCCAGTAAAAAGGGAGCTTATGCAGCAACATGTGCCCCTCTAGGGAAAAACGTGCTGCACCTAGTGTCTGTTTTTGAGGGGCTTCACTTTTTTCATGTGGCCACTCCAACCAAGTGATTCTTGTTGAATCTCTGAACTTTTCCACTAAGGGAGATGCTAGTGTCCTCATTGTTGCACTTTTCAGACATAATGTAGTCTATTAGATGACGCTGCACTTGTCAAACTGGTAATCCAAAAAAGGAGTAGAAGTTGTTGTAGTACTAGTAGTTGTAGTTGTTTTGCCAAGTTTTTTTTCTGTCTGTCTTGATTTGCTTAATATGTCAAGCAAAAACTTAAGAAACAGAAAAGCTCATTGGTGAGAGCAGATCGGCCAAACAATCTGTGTTAGTAGGTGTTGTGCATTTTTAACAGTACCCATTGTAAGCTTGTTGTTAGCTGTGCAGTCAAACCCTCTATAAGGATAATAAAACAAAAACCACAAGCGGGATTTCTTTCTCTCGACACGCAAGTGGGAATCATCTCTGGATAATCCTCAAAACTCACAACAACAGTTTTCTTCATTAAAAGGTAGTTTCAGTTTATAAAATTAATGACAGCATCATCTTCTCTGACAGGTACTTTTCATCAAAAAAATTGCTTTGTTTGTTTGTTTGTTTAAGAACTAATTTGGGGAATAACCTTTATTGGATTCCACAAAAGAGACGAAAAAAGAATCAGATATCTCAAAATCAAGAAACAAGAAAGGAAAAAAAAAATTAAATATTTGTATACATATATTTCTATGAATCAGCATTTTAAAGGCGCATCAATATTAATTTTTAAGTTAATTATATAATTTGCCCAATGTGATGTTAAATGAAATGAAAAATCAAACATACCATATTGAAGATAATTTGATCATATTTCAAGACGACATTTCCATAACCCCCATTCCTTTGTTTCAAAGGATTTCACTTATTATTAAGAGGACATGCAACAAAAATGACCAAATACTTAGGTGTAAAATGTAGAAACTGGAGTCTGCTGGTCCAGCTCGTTTTTGTTTGGAGTCTCTAATGTCTCACTTTACTGTGCTGATGATCAGTTGATCCTTTAAAGCAACTTGCAGCACCCTTAATCCGTGAATTACAGTTTAAATAGATGCGAATGAACTGCATAGGAGATTGGCTGACTCTGTCCCCAGAGAAGCTACTATATCCTCCTGTGGGGAAACTCTGTGACAGATTACATTACGACTGGCCCTGGACTAAAAACACTTAACAATGTTTTTCTTGGCCCAGCTTTCTTTGCTTGGCACTGTGGGATCAATTTCACTTGTCCCAAATGTCCACTCTTTCTAAGCAGAAAGTCCCATTAAAGACTAAAAGGGTCTAGAGCAAAAGGTCCACTTGGCATCAGTCCTGCAACCTTTCTGATCTGCACTGAAGTTTCTGACCTCTCACTCCTTTTACTCTCAGCTCCATGCAGCCACCCTGCTCCATGGTAACTTTAGTAGTGCAGATAAGATTAAATGAAACTTTAATGATCCCACTGGGGAAACCAAGTCATTGCATCAGCAAATACAGTACTAATAGGACAGAGAGTATAAAAATAGAGCAAAAGAGGGTCATAGAAACATGCAAAACCCAACAAAATAAAAGCTGGAAAATGTATGACATTAATGATGCATAATGACAACCTCAGTTTTCACAGAACATATTAGCCTTGTTTATTAACTCCATATATTCCAACAATAACAATAATATTGAAAGACTGTCTTTCATTTTGAAAAATAAAACATTGAGGGTGATCTACTAACTTCAGCAGTGTAAAGTAGCATTCAGCAGTTTGGTCGTGTGTGCTCTAATTAATTTTGAATGCCGTTAACAAACTAGGATAGTGTAGAACCAAATAAATACCCATCTAACAAGCTCATTTGGATTCTAGTTAGTAGCTAATAAATACTATTTGGAGGGTTTACATTGGCCTGTTTTAGAACCCTCTGTTGGCTAAGTTGGAAAAAAAAAACATAAAGCAACCTCATGGTACGTGTCTCTGTTCAGCTTTTCTCCTCTTGCACTTAAAATGCAAAATCTGTTATTTTGTTCCGTATATTAAATGATGTTGTGATTGACCTGTTTTTCAAAATTAAATGCAGTTTATTTGGTGGTATATTTTAATTTAAACACTTCAATTACATAACAGATTTTAGTAGGTAATCAAAAAAATTTAGGTCCTTGTCTGTGGCGGACACCTAGAGGGTCTGATGCAAAAATACTGACTTAGGCAAGGCAAGGCAATTTTATTTATATAGCACCGTTCAGACTCAAGGCAATTCACAGTGCTTCACAGGGCATAAGAAAAGAATTACACTAGAAACAAAACAAATAAAACAGAAAACAAAGCAGATAAAATAGCAGTTAAAAATACATAAAAAAAGAGAATAAAAATAGTAAGAGCTTTATTAAAAATAGCAGAAATAATATAAGTAAAATATGTTTGCTATCTAGAGGAAAGCCTGAGCAAATAACTTAGACTGCATAGAAATAATTTATTGTTTTTTAGAAAACAAAAATTAGTTATGAATTCCAAATACAACCACAAAGAAGATTAAGAATAAACAGTTCAAAAGTCCTTTTCTACAAAGAAGATATTGAAGACATTACACATTAAGATAAGTTTGCATGAAAGAGATTTTAGCGCAGAAAAAAATTGGAATTACCAACTAAAGGTTTTGACAAAAGTGATGTGCATGGTGAAGAAAACTACAACATTTCTATCAGAAATTAGTCCTTACGTGTAAACCTGGAGACTCTGCACGCTTCAACATCTTTAACCTGCTTTGGCCTCATTCATGAGACAGCTGTCACAGGTTAATGTGAGGTCATGGCCATTAGTCGTCACTCAAATCTGCAACCAGAGCTCCACACACATCACTGCCAAACCATGTAATGACATGCAATCACAAATTAGTGCCAAAAAGAGCTTTTCTCCATAAAAATGTTGGCAACTTGCAATAAGAGATGTTGAAGTTTCATGAGGACAAAAATATCCTGCTAATTAGCGTTATAATGTTCTGCAAACTTTCCTGAAATTGTGCCATTTGAGCTCTGATGACAACACAATTATTTCACCATTCTTGCCTTGGACTTGATCAAACCTAACACTAAACAGCGAGCTGTAAGCTCATTTTAGCATAGTAGGCCACATCCACGGTAAAGTAGATAGTCAAAGCGCCGGCTTCACTCACTGCTCTAATTAGGAGCTCTGTAGTACAAAATAAAACTGCTAATGAAGGCTGGCGTGCTGTGCTGCGGACATGGTGCTCTCTGATTGCATGCAGCGTTGTTACCATCAGTATTTTTAATCTCCTGTAAAGAGAAAGTAAAACCACTAGACCAGCACACCTCTACATTAAATAGTCATTCCCTATAGATATTGCTGTGCACCAAAGCCAAGCAGCATTTGACTTGCATTTCAGTTACATTGGAAAGAGAAACATGGTGAAACAAATCAACTCATTCAGACCATTTACATAATTATTTTACAAGCCCCATGTTATTAGCAGTGCAGTTTGGGTTCCTATTACTTTAGGTCTCTATTTCTGTATTTTGCCTTGATCATTTGTTGTTTTCCCACTGCTCCAGCATATTGCGTCTGGCTCTCTGGCACTTTTTCCAGATGTTGACAATCATGTGATGCACCACGGCTTATTTCTCTACAGTCTGCTTCAGTTTTTTCCTTCATCTTGTTTCATTTTAAAAGTTTCTAATATTTCCCAAAGTTTTTGTATCCTATTTAGCGGAACATTTGACTAGTTAAATGTATTCATAGGAAATGAAGTCGTCAGTGTTAGATAATTGAAGTCAGTGGTGCTTTTCCTTAACAGATTTTCATTTTCTACTTAAGTAAAGTAGAAACAGCATGATGTTATCTGTTTTGTCCTTTTCTTAGGGTTTCACTGATTGTTTCTTACCACCTTTGCTGTTTTCCCTGCAGACTCACACCATCTTCTCCCTGCTTGGCCTCGATCACGCCTACGTCACCAGCATCGGGCGCCTCATCGGTGTGGTGTCTCTGAAAGAGGTGAGGGTCTTGTTATGAGGTTGTTTTGGTGTACTGAGCATTGTTCCATAATTATTGTGTGTATATTATGACTTAATGTGATTTATACTTTAGTACCTCTTGAACATACACGCAATCCAATTTTTGCCAATTTGTCAGACAACCAGCCTCATGTAAAAAGTCATGACTGTCATTATTAATACAGGCAGCATATTCATTGCTTTCTAAACCGTGAAATCACTGTCAATATCATCAGAAGTGCTGTCACTGCACTGCACACATGCACAAGACATTTCAGTCAACATGAATGATTGCTCCTCCCTCCACCTGTTATGTACTCCGACAGACAAAAGGCTGCTTAATATTGCTGTCTCTGCCTATTGTCTCTCTGTCTGTTCTCTGCCCCCTCCCTCGCTTTCCATCTCGCCAGCCTCACAAACAACTGAAAACCCCTCGCTCTTGGTGAATTGGCCAGGAAGTTGTGAGAGGATTGTTGCTAAGTGCAGCGCTGCTTGCCTGTCCCTGACATTTAGGCTTTTTTGTTCTGTGTTCCACCAGCAGACAAAAAAAAACAAAAAAAAAAACAGCCAAAGCAGATAAAGCCCAGCCTCTCCCAGTCTTCCTGTCTGTCACACTGACACGCTGTTATATCACAGCCCGGCTGGTTTGTATGGAAAAGAGAGAATCACAGGGATGTTTGTGTGCATTATTAAAGTGCATTATTTCCACCCTGCAGCATGCAGACACTGTTCTTTTCAAGGCTGCCACACGATCCGTAGCATCCAAATCCTTCACCTTATCAGCCAAATGACAAACTTTGCCCGGCCAAACACAAAATTTAATACTCCCTCACAGGGAGAGCAGAGAGAGATGGGATGAAAAAGGCTGTAGAGAATCACAATACACTCTCAAACAGCTCCAATGTGTTTCTTTCAAGTATATAAACAATGCCTAAATAATAAACCTCCAAGTGTTCTGATTCCCAGAAATACAAATGTCCACATTTCTCTCCTTCAATTAATAAAAATCTCTATAATTTTTAGATATTATATTTTACTGTAGACCAAAACAGGGAGCACCTTGTGCCTTTACACATGAACAGAGGAAGTTTGATGTAATTTGTGAAAACATCATGTGTTTTGATTAAATGAGAAAAACTAATTAGCAAGCATGCAGAAAAGTTGAAACAGCTTGTCAAAAGTAATGGATAGATTGTTAAAGCAGCAAGTTTACAGAAAACAGTTCAAATTGTTAGATAAAAGTAAGGTAACCAGATTTCCCACCCCAGCAGTCAGCAAATCATTTAATATCCAGTGTTATTATCTATGAATTAAAGTAGTTAAACAGTTTGTTTCATGTAATTTGACCTCAGCAACTCTAATAACCTTATTGCAGTTATTTATTAATCAGATGGTCTGATGAAACAGGATACTAAGTTACTTTGCAAACTCTGTTAGAAAATCAAAGTTACCATGATGAGTGAAACTGTGGCAAAACTATGGATCACTTAATAAAGATACAACGGGTCAACACAGTCTGTTAAGTTGTCTGTAAGGAAGAAGGCAGAGAGGAAATAAAAGCACCACTTCCAGACTTCAATGTTAACAGACACAAGAAAAGAAATAGCTGCTCGATTTTACCTCTTGGAGAAGCCACTTTAAATCCTCTGTCTGCTCTTCCTCACTCTACTTATGTCAGTCTTTTTCTGCCTTACTATTTATCTCTTCAAGTCTTTCTACTCTTTTTTAACTTGTCTTCCTTGTTTTTTTATCCCTCCTGCTCTTTTACCTTTTTACATCCATCTTCTACTCCCCATGTCACTCTTTTTTTTCTCATTGTCTTAATCCTGTTTAATATGAAACAGCACACTGTTAGATCAATTACTTTTTTAATTTTAATAACAAAGCATTGTTTGGACAATTAATAAGATAAATCTTAAATCATATCTTTACCTTTCTCTTTCTAATTCTCTCACTTATCCATCCAATCTTTGTCTTCTTCCTCTCCGCTCTGCCTGGCTTGAAAGACATCTGTGGTGATCTTGCAGGATTAAGTTGACATTTGCTGGCTTGTAGTTGAGCTTCCCACTGAAGTTTTCTCATTTTGTCTAAAACTACTGCGATATAATATGTGAAGTAAAAAAAAAAATTAAAAAAAATCTAAAAGGGAAAAAGAAGTTCAGGTGAACTATTTTACTGTTTAAAAGACTAAACAAACTACTTTCAAATTTAAGGAACATTATAATTCAGATATTCTAAGAGACAAAAAATTGAGGAAAAAGCTCCAACAAAGTATTGAAATAAGTATTAATATATCTTGAGGGCAACCATGTCAGTGAAACAGTAGAAACTCAGTACAGCTGAACACAGTGTCCTCCAGCCGGCTTCACAGCCACCGACACACCTACTGACTGTCTGCACAGGAGGAGAGGAAGTGACCGAGTGCTGCTGACAGAGCAGCCAGGGTGATTACTCTGAGCAACATGCATGGGAATAAATTACTAATATAGACTGTTTTTGGCTTTTATTTAATGGTCTGAATTAATCCCTGAATTTTTCACTAGTCACTGGGCAGGTCTGAAAAACTGTTATCTTCACTGTTCAGAAAACTAATTACACAAGTTTAGGATCCGACCTGACACGAAGAATAACAAACAAAAACCTTCCTGCTTCTTAAAGTCTGATGATCTGAAGTCCTACCGAGCGATCGATCAACATCCAGCCTAATACGACAGTGAGAGTTTAAACTTCTTTAATACTGACATTTATTCAAGAAAACAAGGCACCAGCTCCGTCACAGTGTCACGGGTCGAGTTTCACTGATGATAACAATTTGATATCTTTACTAGTTTTTGTCACATTTGAGAAAGAGAGGAAGTTCTGGACTAAATGTTGTCAATAAAGACAGTTCAGGACCGTAAGTTCTTTATGTGGTGTTTGCAAAATCACGAAAATGCTGTCAAGCAGTAGTAGCTGTTATTTTGTTTGGCCAGACCAAGTCTAATCCTTTAATAAAAGTAATTGTCTCCTCCAGGGTTGGCCACTTTGATTTTCTGTAATAGACTGTCAGTTTAAATGAACAGACGGCAGCATAAAGTGTGACAGAAGCAGCTCTGACCTCATAAGTGGACATTTTATGATCCATTTTCATTTTTTGCTGTGTACTGGCAAGAGAAGCTGCAGAGATTAATAAATGTGCAGTCATTTCCGCCTCTCCATTCTCCTCTTTTCTTATCCTGTATGACGTTTCTGCAAACAGAAGTAAAAGTCAAAGTCGCTCTGACCTCTCTTTCAAATGCACAGTATTCTCTGACAATGAGCTTTCTCTGCATTGCATTTTGAAAAAGAGACTCCAGTTCAATACAGAAAATGGCTTGTGTGCCAGTGCGTCACATTGTAAACTACTGACATGGTCTCACACTGTAGAGCAGTGCTGTGCTGTGGTGTAATACAGTGCCAGGGTTAGCAGTTCTGCTTCCACTGGGGGCCACTGATAGCAAAAGTGTGTGCAGCACAGTAAAAGGATGGGAATAAGACCTTGTTCAAAAAGCACACCTTATGCACAAAGACCCTGACTTTTTTTTATTGGTGGAGAAAGTAGCACTGGTTGCTATAAAGAGTTGAAAGCAGCACATACATTGACACATGCATTGTAATCAAATAAACTTTGGACTTTCAAAAAACAAAAATCTTGTAATACTATAATCAAATTAAAATTTCAGGAGATAGTGACTTATACAAAAAATTAATCCATTTTGCAAAACTTTTTCCACTGGTAGGAGATTAAACACTGTGAACATCCACATGGCTCAGAGTGTTTGTGAAATATGAGGGTCGGCACAGACAATAGACAAAAACCAAATGCATCAACAAGCAGGTAACACTGTGTGGATCAGGGCCAGAGGTCACAAACAGGGAGCTTTGAAGTTGTGGATGATTAAAGTATAAAAATCCCACAAAGTTTCAGTTGGGTGTAATTTTCAAGAGTGTCTAGACACTCTTGCCTTTTTTTCTAACTTGTTTTTTTTCTTCAGCTTCGCAAGGCCATTGAGGGCTCTGTGACAGTGAAGGGTGTGAAGGTGCGTCCTCCTCTGGCCAGCTTCAGGGACAGCGGCACCAGCAGCAGCGAGAACGAAGCCACCGAACTCCACAAGCTGTGGGATCGCCACAAGAGCATGTCGCTGCCCCGAGAACACACCCCCTCTGAGTCCGATGAGAAATCCCAGTGAGGGAAAGTAGAGGAGGAAGAAGAGCAGGTGGAGGAAGAGGAGGAGGAGGAGGCATTGAGATCTTTAATCCCTCAAAGCCACAAACATGCAAAAATCCTCAGGGCTTAGGATCAATATTTAATTCTGAAAAGAGTTCTTCTGCTACGCCAGCCTCTTCATCGCTCCTCACTTCTCTACTTCTTTACTTCTCTTTCTGTCCTCCTTCCACTTTGCTTCATGGACCTACCAGTGCTTTCCCAAGGGGTTTTGCACTGACTAAGCCAGACACTCCACAGGAGAGAGGACCACAACTCAGCCTGTGCCCTGCTCTCCATTATTCCCTTGGGAACCCACAGCAGAGAGAATGTGGATTATTGGGGGAAAAAGGACATGTGTTCATTGAATCCAACAAGGGACTGGGAATAGGGTGAAATCACAAAGAAGGGATTTTTTTAGCAGACTTCGCTTAGCTTGCGTATCTTTAGAGTCGAATCAAAGTCTGGACCTACAGAAGTTTTCTCCTGGACTGCGTCTTCCACTTGAATAGAGAAATTCAGCAATGATGACAAGGAAGAATAATGTATGTGTGTACTGTGTGTTTTAGTGTGAGTACATGTGAGTGTGTATGAAGAGCAAGGTAGCAAATGACTATTTCTCATGCAGTTCTTTTTTTTTTCTTTTGAACACATTTCTATGGAGGCTCTGAAAGACAAGTGATTCATTCCCCAAGTCTGATCTTAATTTTTTCTCACCTGTGTTTTTGACTTAGAAACAGGCGGAAAAAAGCTTTTGCCAGAATAATCTTTCTAAGTTCCTTTTTTATGTGTCATGTGAAACAAAAAAATGATAGAAGGTTGCCTTTAGGCGATCAGGTGAAACAGAGATTAATGCTACAGAGTCCGTGGTAAAGGTAATGTGATGGCTGAAGGAGTTGTTCTCAGATTTCCGATACTTTTTGGTCAGGTTGAGACATCAAAACTACTGCATAGGGTTCATGTGGGTTGAGGTTAATTCAACCTTTCCACAATGTGGGATGAAACTTCAGAGTTGGAAGTCGTGGTGTAATTTTGCCTTTTTATGGCTAAAAGGTTTATTACCTGAAAATAACCTGCTTTTTACAAATGAAAAAAATCCCTTGGAAAAATTATCCTTGAAAAAAATTTTGTTTTTGCACCTGACAATTTTTTTCAACCTCTTGTCAAGTCAGAAACACAAGAGAAATAAAACATTTCAGATGAGACTTTTTTTTTTTTTTTTTTACTTGCCTTTCATAGCCTCCATACATTTCAGCCTCTGTTTTCCAAACTGAAAATGTTCATTTCTGACCAATCAGGTTGTCTGGGTTTAACTGGAATCAGCAAAGTTTCTTAGTAAGATTCCTCTACAGTTTGTCCCGTTGATAAGCACTGCATTTAGGGGACAGATGCCTTAGTTTTCTGCTTTTTTCTTGTTTCCATCATTCCTCTTTTCTTGGTCTTCTCATCACCTCTCTGAGTCTTAACGGTCAGGTTGAGAGGGTAGTCTATGCAAGCAGACATGCCTGTTGGCAGTGATGAAAGCACCTGTAGCCATGTTGCTTATGTTCACTCCCTTTCACACTGTAGCTATGTCCTGACATCACAAAGACACATAGAAAACACACACAGACTGCGGCAATGCACTCCAGAAGTCAAGGTTCCCTGCTTATCTAAGTATAGCTCTCAATAACCGTTCCAGAGAAGCGTGGGGCGGACAGAGAGGGCAGGAAGCGAAAGACGAAGAGCAGAGAGCAAATGGATGGCTGAAAGAATAAGGACATCATTACCTAACCAGCTGCTCTGGGCCCTCTCATCAATCTGCCTTTGATTTCCATGTGAGCTAACCTCCATTACTATCACAGTCACAGTAGTCCTCCCACCAGCTATATGATGTAATGGCCTGGACTGAGGCCGATCTGTCAACATATACAGCACCAGGTGACAACATGTAGGCAGCCTCAGTAATGTGAACCATTTGCTTGAGTGAACTGAAGCGTGATCAGGTGAGATTAACAGATATACAAAAACAAATAAAGGAAATCCATAACTGACAAATAAGAAGTGGCTAAAGATGTAGTT
>JAPZDY010000024.1:4017079-4027563 GCA_029783645.1 Ctenochaetus hawaiiensis
TGTGTCCTCATTCAAAAAACACACACAAACACACACAGACTCTTTCCTTCATTCTGTTGTTTTGCTCTGTGTGTGTGCGCGTGTGTGTGTGTGTGTGTGTGTGTGTGTGTGCACGTGTGTGTATGTGTGTGAATGAGAGAAGAGCATCTGGACTGTAATGAGCGGTGAATGCAATGTTTAAGCTTAATGAGCTAAGTGAGTTCATTAGTTAAGTAGGCTGCAGCTCTGTCCCTCAGTGAGTTTCAGGTTGGAGCAAGAAACCTTCTCTAGAGAGTAAAAATGAGCTGTGCCTGTGTGTGTGTGTGTGAGAGAGAGAGAGAGAGAGAGAGAGTGTGTGTCATCGAGATCATTTAGCACTTTTTGGAGCCCCTGCTGTTATTCATACCTCCCATGTTTTCTTTTATCTACTCTGCCAGTTACTAGCAGCAGTGATGAGACGTTGTCTTATGCAACCAGGTTATAATGTGTGTGTGTGTATGTGTGACTGTGTTCCTATCTGAGTGTGTGCAAGTCCTCCAAGACAAAGTCAAGAATGAGCTGAAACCAAATGTCTCTGCAGTGGCTCATCTGTATTGCAATGAATGAAGTTGGAGGCACTTGAGCTGCACTGAGGCTTGTTGTGCAGAGCGCCATCTGTCTGTTCTGATGCCACCCTTGTTTCTGATGAATATTAAATAAAGGTGTCACTTCATCTCTCCCAGGAACTGCTACAGTGTAGGAAGTGCTTGTCGTACTTGGAGACTGGTTGATGTAAAAGCTGGTAAGAGATGCCGACAGGTCTCTGGAGACAGTTGCACCGCTGCTGTCTGTCTGTGTGGGCATATATGCCTTCACCAGTCCTGTGGCTGAATAGAAAACTGTCCAAGAGGATATTAAGTGGATTTCACTGGTAACATCTGGTTTATCAGCTAAGTAATAGTTTTAAGGATTAAGGATAAATTTGGGGATCAATCATTAAAAACCAATGGAGATTCATGGCCTGTATAAAGATTAAAACTCAACAAGCTTTTACTGAGGTATTGGATACATGAAAAAATGGTTGACTTTTTTAAGTCCATAACTACATTTTACCATGCTGCTCATTCATATTTCTTTGGAAGTGGCTAAAACGTTGCTATCAAAAAATCCTAAAGAAATATTTTTTAAGCACCAAACAAAACTGTCTACCGTTTAAAAATACAGGATTTAAATATTTTTTATATTAACAGTATTAAATTAATTATTTAAAAAAGGGGTTTCATGTAGCGACAAACACACAGAAAATTGTAACCTAACTATGCAGTTTCCAGCAGCTCCATGTTACAGCTCTTAATAAGCTTCTTTTTAATCAAATTTACCAGTCAGTGTTTTTTAGTGTAAAACCTGAGATGAACCTTTATGCAGCCTGTTAACTACCAATCTGCAGATACATTGAGAAAGAGCCTGAGATATTTCCCTCAGTAGTTTGTGAAGACCAAAACAAAGCTATAAAAAATTTAAAATTGGACTTAGGTTCACTATGTATGAGCACTGAGTGTGTTAGATGTGTAAATACCCAACTGCTCATCTTATTAGCCAACTTTTAACAACTCTATACAATGATAGTGTGTGAATTTTGTGTTTTCAGCTTGTTCTGTCTGGTTCAGTAATTCAGTTGTGTGTGTGTGTGTGCAGCATACAAGCAGAGGAGATGAGTGATGACAGGCATGAGATTTCATTTTTCCTTGGTGTGAAGCCTTGTGTCTCTCCAATTATCATGATTATTATCAATGGCTGGAGACAAGTGTTAGCCACTGCTGCTACTCATCCATTTATCCCTTAAAATAAAAACTCTTTACTCTGTCAAGATTCAGGTCAAAAGGAAAAAACAGTTTGAAAAAACAAATTGAGTGTTAAACTGTGTGCATTACAAACAAAAGCCACATGGGTTTAGTTTTTTACAGCAGCTCTGATAGATGATGGAGTCTGAAAAAAGTTACATTTATAAAACATCTCCTTTACCAAAAGCTTTGTGCAAAACATACGTATTGCGTGTATAAATTTTTCATACAACTTAGTTTGAAACTTAAGACTAAGTTGCTGACTTCCTGCAGTTTTATAACTTTTAACATTTATGATAAATTGACAAGTAAACTTGAAGAGCACAAACAGTGTTAAAATAATTTTTTTAAACTGAGTTCAGGATACTTCCTGTCCATAAAACAGACGCTTCCAGTGGGCTTTAATATTATATTTTCAATATGTCAAGCAAAAAATTTAAACTACTGCCTTCAGGGATTGAAACTATCTGACTGGCCCACTAACTTTGACATATCAAAAAGATACTGTGTCAGGCAGCCCAAACCCTCGGAGCAGAACCAGCACTGACCACATGGGTTAACAGTAACATTTAGTGCTCCAGTTTTTAATGTGCTTGTATAATCTCACATAACCTTTCAAACTATTTAGAATTGAAAATAAAGGTTGTATATTTTTTGGCTTTAATGACACTAATTAAATTTTAGAATAACATAACACAGTGACTCCATGAGCTTAACAATCTGGCTTAGGTCAAAAGGTCAAAGGGCCACCAAAATCACTTATATAACCTTTCAGTAATCACTGCTAACATCAATACGACCAGACGTTGTTTAGATATGTCACCATGAATCAAAGTGTTCACTGAACAGGTGAATAAAAACATTTGAATTTATTGCTATAATGCCATCAGTAAGTAAGACGTCTTCCTCAACATTATAGTAAAATGATCATGGAAAAAAAAGGCAGAAAATGAGAAACTAAGGAGCAGCTCCATGAGGTCAGAGGTCAGAGGTAAGCTTCAGGTAGGCGGGGACACTCAGTGGCTCCAGTCCTCCCAGCAGTGTGGTGCGGCGGACACTCACCACCAGGGTACCATTAGGATTAAAGGTCCCACTGATTGACAGGGGGTCCATATCTTCTGGGAACAGGGACTTATGGGTGAAGGTGTCACTGACACTTCCATCGTCAAGTACCTGAAGGACAGAGACAAAATGTTGGAGGAAGATGGAGCTGTGAAAGGAGGGGAAAAACTGTCGGAAAGGGTTTAACAGAGGGAAGGAGAGATGATTTAAAGAAAGGTCATCAAGAACTGCAGGATGAGAAGAGGAAGTGAGAAAAGCAACAGGGCCAAGAAAAGAGCAAGAGCGAGAAAAGAGGGTGAGAACAAGTGAAAGAGAGAGAGAGGTGAAAAGGTCAGTGTATCTCAGCTGGTGGAGACAGAGAAAGAAAAAGAGTGAGGAGAGGAAAGAGGAAATGAACACTGATGAGACGTTTTAAAGGCCTCTAATGTGAGTAAAATGGTTGTGGACTTTTGCCAGTTCGTCTGCTGAGCGCTGTTCAAATGATCTTCCTGCATCACTGCAGACTTTCCCTCCTTCTTTTAGTCCTCTCTCACCCTTAAAATATGATCAGTGTCAAGCTGTGGGGAGCAGAGGGCAGGACAAACAGCAAAGCTTTAGTTTGTCTGCAGATAGGATGACAGAACATATGGAAGTCTGATTATTTAGTATATTTAGTATAAAAGTGATCAATTACTGTTTGCTTCAATTACTGCAGACAAGCAAGAAATACATTACCTGATAGTAAATGCTACTGTCAAATCGATTTAAAGAATCTCATCTCTGATTGATGGGAAAATGACCTCACCCAATTAGGAGACTGATCTTTTACCATTTTGTTCCAATAGGAAAGCTTGCGTCATCTTATTAGCTGTAGAGAATCTCTGCCACTGACCTAAAAGTGAGCTGTTATCCAATGAGGATCAGCTTTTGTCCTCAACTGACCCGTCACACAGCCTTGTCCCTCAGACAAGCTCTGTCAAACTCCATCAAGCTGTCAGAGCCAGGAAGGAGCACACACCATCAGTATCTGCACTTTCTGATGAAATATTATTTAAATTTGGGAGGAGGCATTTTTTGGAGAGAAGCAGACTGAGAGATCTGCAATATGTCTTTGAAGGACATACACAGGATGTCAAACTGACTCAGCTGCAAATATGGGTTATGTTATGAAGATAAAGAGACGCTAAAGCCTACAGATCCCAGTGCAGCTGATTCGACTTGTGTTTTACTTCATTTATTAAACAAGGAAATACTATCAATTTAGGATCAGTTGAGGACCAGGTGAGGAAGCCAAGGGTTTAATCTTAGCTGGTCAGGCTTGCTAGCACTCTGGATAGCTAGAAGAAACTAATGCTAACCATCTTACATTTGCTAATAAAAACATTACTGTCATGATTTGTTACTGGAGTAGTTTTGACTTGAGCTGTTTCCTATTTTATTCTGGTAACCCTTGTCATGTGTCTTTTGTCTAGCCGTGTCCTGTCAGGTTTCTGTCCTCTTGTGATCACCTGCTGTGTCCTGATGTGTTTCACCTGTGCTGATTGTCCCACCTGTGTCTCACAGCTTCCAGTGTGTATTCAGTCTCTGTGTTTCCTCGCAGTCAGATTGTCTGTTGTTGTGTTCTGCCTGTTCCCTGAACTCTTTGTGTCTCCCCAATTTGAAGTTTATTTAGTTTTTCACTGTTGATTTCCTGTTTTATTACAAGTTGCTTTTTAGGTCATTCTCCCCTGCCTTTTTTTTTTGTGACACGCTTGTTTTTTGATTTTCTGATTGTTTGGGATGTTCAGCTTTTTATTAAAGCTCGCTTTTTGTCTCAAACTGCCACTGTTTCTGCATTTGGCTCCTTAATTTTGTGAGCTGTAACAATAGCATGTAAATTGTTTATTAAAGGTTAGAAGACAGTTCATTTTTCTCTAAGGGGTTAGACTGGGAATGAGAACGTCCACACAGTTTTATCAACAGCCTACACTTTTCAGCACCTGATTTCAGTTTTGGAATAGTGAGACAAAACTGGTCTGAGGATGAAGGAAATCTAGTTGCACGAGAGTCTTTGGAGCACAGCTGCACAGATGTGAAACCCTTGTCAGGGTGTAAAGGACAGGGTTAAATGCACCAGCCATTACCAGTTAAGTGGTTTCAAGCCTGAAAAGTAGCCTAAGTCATATCTACACACACACACACACCTACCTTCTGGGCGTGAATGACGACATGGTGGTTGTAGGCCATCACCACCACGTCATGTGGCTCAAACTGGCTGACATCAGCTGACATGTAGTAGCTGTCTCCCATACACTGCACGCCACCACCCATACTACTCTGTCGACCTAGTACGGCACCACCTGCAGGAGCTGCAGAGAAACAACACAGGGGGTCTGTTTCATTAACATCTGTAGAGGTTTCAGGGGAACATCTACAGCAGAAGAGATTTTTTAGACAGTAAATTCAACACTGAATCTCTTGTATGCAGAAATATATGTTAATAACAGTACAAAGAACAGATTATTGTGCAGATCAAAATGAATGAGGACAAATAAAAATAAATATCTGAATAAAGGTATGAAAAGAATTGCAGCTTGGTTCCATAGAAGTAAATTTGGGATACATTTTAAAAATGTTTAATGTCAGACAGTTTAGGAAATCTTTCAAAAATAAAGATTCTCGAGTGAAGCATGAAACACTTGTAGGTCTGCTTTTTTTATTTGATTTAATATTTAAGTACTAAAATATTCCAACCTCAAACTTCAGCCCAACTATTGATTTTGCTTTAATCTGCCTGTTGCGTCACACCAGTAATAAACCTTTTTTATTGTGGTTGTTATGACTTCGTGCAGCAGCAGAACTGTTTTATCATTTCGTATTAAGTCTTAAGAGATATATATTTTATACCAGCACTCAACTTTTTCTTTTTTCACCTTATCAGTTCTTTTTGTGGCCCAGTAGATGATGTCTGGAGCCATGCAGACTCTGTCATAGACACAGTTCAGAAGCTCTTATGACTCTGGCTCATTATTTTCTGAGTCACAGGTCTCTTTCTGCTATTTTTTTTTCTTTCTATCAGTCCACCAGTGTAATGTGAAATTCTGATGTCTCTTTCCTGCTGGTGGAGAAAATGAATGAAAAGGGCTTTACTCTACATCTTAAAAAATGCTGCCATTGTACTCACTGGCAAGGCACGAAAGCTTCAACTGCTCCAGTGGAGCTGATAAGCACAATGATGCTGGAAACAGATTCATTTAGACTTTGCTATGTGACTTTTTCAAAAGAAATAAAACCTGACCAGCAATTGATGACAACAAGCCCATAATTAGGCACAGCAGGACTGACAAGTTTCAGATCTTTTGTATGTCAAGATGATGTTCATGGATCTAGTAGACATGATTATCTGTCTGTGAAGAGTTTGAGGTTAATGTGTTTTTTAAGTATTTCCAAAACCCCTTCAGGATATAATGAATGCATAGTCTGTTTGTCTGCCTTAATGTAAGCTGCAAAAGTTACAGCTTACTATGTGGAGCTTCTTATTATCCTTGTTTCCATCTAATTGCTAAGCCAAATTGAAATTAAGTTTTGAAATGCCACAAAAAAGGAAAATGATAAAGGAAAATGCAAATGAGGCAGTATCACAGTGAATGAATTGAGCTACGCAAAGTGCAGTTTAATCAGAAGGTGGTGATATAGGCTACATAACACACAGCTTTGATAAATAGACTAAAAGAAAAAGAGGCTGCAAACAAAACAAACCAGTTGTTGAGTGTCTATCGATAAACCTCAAAGAAGGAAACATAGAAACAAAACCAATCATCAAGCCAAATGAAAAAGGAGAGATCCTTTCACTTTTTTTCTCACTCTTGGAATTTCTGACAAAACACCAGTATGAGACACCTCTTTGCTCCTCTAACACAGCGGTTCAATAATGTAAGTTAATTTGTGCACTACGTCAAAACTTTAATGGGAGATGGAAAAGTTGTCTATTTTTCATTAAAAGATTTAACTTTCCTTTTCTCTATTTTCTCTTAAAAAGGATAATCAACTCAAGTGAGCAAAAAAAAAAAGATTCAATGCTGTGAGGAGAATTGAATGTTGTTCTAACAGGATCTAAAGGACCGAACAATTAAGGCACAGGCAAGCATAGCAACAGTAACCAAAGTGGATGAGCTTTAGCTGCTTTTCTTACCGCTGTGTCCATATGAGGATCTGCTGTGTTGGCTGAAGGGGGCCAAACAGCTGGGTCCTCCAGGGCCCTCATCTGCAAACAGGCTGGAATGATCAGAGGAGTCAAGAAACGGCTCAAAAAGGGGATCGAGAGAGTCTGATGATCCACCCAGTGAGCCCTCTGAGCGATAGGAACTGGAGGTGCTGAAACGAGAAGATGAGCGGTAGGATGAGGATGATCTATGGCTAGAAGATGTGAGTGATGCCATAGCAGAGGATATGCAGTGGTAGAAAACACACTCCCACTCTCAGTATGACCCAGCTTCAGAAAAGAAGAACTTTTCTCAGATTTGATTTCTGTTCCTCCTCAGAATAAATACTGACCAAATACTGTCAAAGAAATGGGTCACCAAAAGTTATTAGAGTCCCACTCATTTTCCAGGGTTCTTTGTTGTGGGTTTTTATAAAGCGCTGGTGCATTGTGGGTAAGTAGAGCACAGCATGGGCTCTATAGTATTCTTTCTTTAGCCATAAATGGCAGTTTGTCCAACCACTGGTGCCAAGAATGTAACGGACAAACTGATAAGAAGTGGAGACCCCTTGGTATTGACACACACACACACACACACACACACACAGCGGAGATAAGGCTGAAAGAGCCTCTTGGAGATGCTTCTAGCATGTGGTCAAAAATAGAAGAGTGGTGAGTGGTCAGCTCGTCTGTTAGACTGACCTGGGCACACAATGTGAACACTTTATCAATAATGCAAAAGAAAATTGGCCTTTTAAGTTCTGCTTACCTGCTAATGGAATAACAGATACACTCGAAAGTTCAAATCTGAAATGGAGAATGCTCCTTGGAGAAACAGATTTAGGGCCAAAAATCATAAAATGTGCAAACCATTTTTAAGTCTGACAAAAGCTGAAGTATATACAGCCACAGCTGACCTTTACATTCCTTCCTGAAACAGCTTTAATGGAAGTGACATTTGCCTATTGACAGCATCGTCTTCCTCAGTGCTGCATGTCAACAATGACATTCAGGGCAGTAATAATAATACTTATAGGTGTATGTGTATGTGTGCTTTCCATATATGGATTTTAAAAAACAACTTTTGGCAGCAAGTCACTCTGCCCTTCAAGATAATGTAGACTTAGTCATTGCAGGGACACTTTATATGTGAGCTATAAAGCTACAGCAGACCAGTTACACAAGCAGCATTCATCAACATGACAGTGCCAATTTGTGCTCTCAGATGCAACACATGTATCTGTCCTTATGTAAATTATTATTCATTGATAAATCTTCTACAACATATTTTAAAAAAACACTTTATGAAACATAGTGAAAAATTTTCACTAAATACAGAATGACCTGCAAAAGTGCAGGATAAGACTTTTAAAAATGTAGAGACTCAGCTGTCTCCTTCAACTCCTCACAGTCAGTAATAGAAGAGTTTGTCTGTTCAGCCCTCCTGCCAGAGGTCCAGTGACTCTGCTGGGAATAGTTTTAGTCCCTGGGTGGAACATTTTGGTCTCCAGAGCCCACAACGCAGTATTTTTCCTGACCTCTAACAGATAGTGCATTTTCATGAGGTGCATCATGGCTGAATTCAGAAGAGAAGGGATGGTGAAATGAAATGATGTTAATGAGGTGAGTTAAAGGAAAGTAGATTAGCCAAACAGCTAAAGAGAGAAAAAGAAAATAATAGAAAATTCATTTTAAGCATAAATTAATGATTGTCAAATCACCTCAGATCCACCGAATTCCTTGAGGAACACCACAGTCAAGACCAGCAACTGCAATGTTTTATACCAACTTTTATTTGATGCTATTTAAGGTTTTTAAAACTGCCAAAAATTCCAGAAATGAAGACTGGCGAAAACCTTTCTATGTTTGTGAATAAACTCTGCAGAGTTCCGTCTAAATTTAATGCCTGACACAATGCTGTTTAGTCTGTTAGTCAGTCTGTCCACCACTTTGGTCCAAAGTGAAACATCTGATCAAATACTGGATGGATATCCCTAAAATTTAGCCATTACATTCATGTTCTCAGCCATCACTGACTCAACATTTTCACTTGTCTGGTACTTTGGTTTATGACTTGTAATCTGCAAAACTAGTGATATTTTCATCAGCCTAAGATGTGCTGTAGCAGTGTTTAAAATTAATTAGTATATGTTAGCAAGCTAACACACTGAGGCAGTGAACATAATAACAGTATGCTACATTTACTACATGATGATAAAACTGAGTAAACAGAAAGCACCCAGTAATTCAGACATGTGAACATGTGTGCAATATTCCAGGGCGGTTTTAATCACTGCAATATTTGAATGTAACTTTAATTAAATAGCCTAAACTTGATATATATTCATAAAACCTGTTCTTCTTAATTTGCTGAAATCATTGCAAGATTGTTAAAGGTGCTCTATGTGACATTTTTGTGTCCAGAACAATAAATTTCCTCTGTAGAAGTAAATGAGTTTGTTCCGTACATAAGGTTGATGTCTAGTTGAAACTGTGCCATGGAGGTGCATGAGTGATCGTCACCATGATGAATGTTGACTGAAAGACATGAAACAGTTCCCATAAGAGGAGTTGGACCAGGGTCAGCTTTATAAAAACCAGGAACACTCACTGCTTGTTCATATGGGACCTGTACAAACACCACACTTTAAATTTGAACCTGTCAGTAATTGAGTCAAATAATTTGAAGTTTTACCACAATCGACATGTAAATTAAAGGAAGGAATTGTCCTTGAAATGAGCTTAAAATGTTGGATATAGTACCTTTTAATATGAGGCTTGTTTTAGATGAACCTTCCTTTATAGACAGTTGGCCACAAGAATTAGGGGATATCACAGCTGTTGAATTTATGATTATTTGCAAAATTACTAGTGTTGGATACAGGGGCGTCACTAGGTTTTAAGGACGGGGGGGCTTAGCCCCCAGAAGATGCACAGGATGTGAGCGAACGTAGCGCGCAAGAGCACAAATATATATATATATATATATATATATATACATATATATACATATGCACACACACACACACACACACACATATATATATATATATATTTATATTTATATTTTTATATTTATATATATATATACATTTCTAATCATTACTCTCCTACTCACCTTTCCAGTGGAGGTCTCTCCCCCCTCACTCTCTGTGCTCCTCTGCCCTGATTACTACAGGTCAATAGGGGTGGTGGAGTGATTATTATTAGTGTATTATTATTATTATCCACTGATGATAATCATATGTGAATGAGCTCAGCTCCTGTTCTCATCCATGCGTAAAGTGAGAAACACAGCTGATGCTCCAGAAGGAAGTCACCCCAAAGATAGTATATGGTAAAAAGAGTGCACACTTAACTCTACAAACAACCAGGACCCTCACAATTCATTTCAGACTAACTAGCTAGCTAAATAGCAGCGTTCTTTTAGAGCTGGAATGTAACTTTTGACCGCAAAACAACAA
>JAPZDY010000024.1:4036304-4051857 GCA_029783645.1 Ctenochaetus hawaiiensis
CCTCACACAGACACTGCCTCAGCTGCAAAGGAAATGATATTAAACTTGCAGGAGGGATATCAAATTGCGCCGGGGAACAAAAAAAAAATGTTGGGAGGGGAGGAAAACTAGGGCACTGGGACAATGAAAGATACCGAGAGGGAGGGAGGGAGAGATGGATGAGGAAGAGGGTGTGTGATAAAGTATTAGGAACGAAGGAGACAATATGGAGGAAATAAATGTGAGCTTTACCAAGGATATTGTAATGTAGAGATACACTATGTGTGTGTGTACATGCCTCTGTGTGCGTGTGTGAGCATGTGTGTGTGAGCGTGTACCTGTGCTCTGTGTGGTGGGCTCATTGGCAGGAAGAAAGTCTTCATCGTATGAGTCATCGTTGGACTCGTCTCCGTCCACAGAGGACCAGGCTCTCAGCTTAGCTTCCGCTATGGCAAATTGCTCTGCCACACCTGCACACACACAAACATACACACATAAGACGCCTTTGTAAATGTACAAATACCTGGTAGGCATGGTAACAAGGAAGCAGCAGGCCATTGCGTCTCCATGACATGTAGCTGTTTTTGATTGGTGGGTCTGTGTGCAGTAAAACATGCAAAGTGTAGTGTAGACTGCACAGAGACAACAATCACATTACAGTCAGTGTTCTTCAGTGGTCATCAATGCTGCTGCACTTAAGATGTCTGTTAGTGAAAGTCTGGTAGTGTTCTTACACAGCCTGCATTGTAGTTAGTTGGAAAAAGTACAGATGAAATCTGAAATGCCAGGAAGAAATACTTAAGTAATCAATGATGACATTTTTATTAAAATGATGATGTAACATCTGGGCAGGTGTTCAACTATATAAGCCAGGATTAAAGTCATTGCCATGAACAAACAGAGCAGATCAATGATAAAGTTCAGATAAAAATGGTTGGAATCCCTTTAATTAGAGATATATAAAAATAAATCCATCAGTAAACCAGAGTTTACATAAACATCAGACTTACCATTCTGTTACCATCAGACTAAAGTTGTAAAGTATGATGAATGTGTAAACAAATGAGCAAGAAGTGTTCAAACTCACAGGAGCTTACTGACAAAAAAAAAACTCACTTATTAACATCTTCTACCTGAATTTAAAGACTTAAATTTATTACTGTCTCCATAGCAAGGGTGACAAAAATGTCACTTTGAGAATTTAGTTTTAGTGTGGTGTTTTTTTCTGTTTTGCCTACTTATCAAATACACCTCTCAGTACAGCAGAGTAAACAGCACGTCGAAGCGCTGTCTTATAAATGAGCACATAGTTAAATCAACACTTTTTTATAGAGTCAACAAAAATGAACCCTTACAGCTTCCTTACACAGATTTACTGCAGAGCTGCACAGAGCTGATACATTTTAAGTACTGGTGCTGGTGCTGTAAGCTGTTTGCCTTTTAATACTTCACGATAATTTCCAGATTTTTTCAGTGGCTTTGTTACTGTGGTGGTTAAGTGTTAACCTGCACTACTTTATAATTAGTATTCAGCACATTTTGTCAGTAATGAAGTGTAAACCCATCCATGTGCATGTGAAAAAAAAAAAAAAACAGAGAGGACATCAACTTGTGAGTGTGTGTCTGACGGAGGTGACTCAGCATGTATTAGAACTCCAAGTGACCAATAACCTTCATTCATCATAAAGAGCTGGCCAATCACAGCCTCTCTTTCTCTCCTCGTGTCTCTGCTCGTCCTCTTCATTTCATTCAATCTGTTTTGTATTCCTCTCTGTTCATCTGCTCTCTCCTCCATGTCACACCTTTCCTCCAACCGTCCCTCTCATTGAAACGCTCTATTGACTCACCTGAACCCTCTCATTTCTACCATTCTCTCTTCTTTGGCAGTGCAATCTTTCAGCCTTGTCCCTCACTTCTCATTTTGATTCCTATCTCTCTGACTCTCTGTCCTCAGCCTCCTTCTCTTTATGTCTTTCTCTCTTTGACTCTGGCTGGTCAATGCTCAGTATTCATGCGTTGTCTCCCACAGAGAGAGATCGATGATCTCATTCATCTTCCACTGTAGCGAGGCCCTGAACTCTCCTCACAAACACCAGCACATCCTCCGGCAAATGCAGCCGTGCAGGCTGCTCTTGTTCCTCCCTTGAAAGCTTTTTTTTCTTGATTACTTTAACTTTGGAAGGACGAGAGTTTTCAGCTGGATACATACTGTACTTTTTGTGTCACTGACCCACATGCCAGACAAAAACAGGAATAAAGAGAAAGTGAGTACCTACAGATAGACCAACGCAAAGTTTCATCTGTTTTGTAAAATTTTTACATTATTACATGATACAAATAGCAACTCTAGGCAACCCAACATCATAGTCTAAGCTTTCATGGGTACAGATATGATATTAAATTGAAATGGTTAGTTGGTTAAATATCCCAGATGTTTAACGAGACAACTGAAATTATAGACTCTTTTTCTCTCACACACAGTTGCTATAATTCTTCTATAATGTTGTTACTTTTTCAGTTTTGGACTTGCCAGTTTTTATAGTTTCTTAAATATTTGATTGGTTAGAAACACTGATTCCTGCAGATGAATATGACACAAATTGATACATATGATATAATCTTCACTTCTTAAGGCATTATAACCATGTCAGGTCTACACTGGACTCTTTGGGCCAGAGGAAACTAGGGGTTTCACCAGGTAAGCACTAACTTTATCAGTTTGGTGTCAGGCGGTGCACACAGACTCATCAAAGTTTATCCACTGAGAAATGAGAAAAGGGAGTTGATGAGAGTTTTGTGACTGAACCAAAGCAGTAAAGTTGAAAGCTGTAAGAATGTAGCAATGAACTAAAAGATATTAAACGCTCTGCAGAGCTGAGGGACACTGCAGACTTGTTCATCACTACAAGCGACTGCTTTCACAGCATGAGAATCATGTTAGCAAAGAATATTCATTATAACCGCTTCAAGAAAAACTGATGCACACATGGAGGAAATATATATATTTTTTTCCTTTTTTATGTTTGTTGCTTAAATGGTGTAAACCTGGGGACTGGTCACCCCCCCCCAACCTGCTACACTACAATTCCCAAGAAACTGGTATGCTTTTACTCTGATACAGAGGTACACAGACATCAATACATGTACGTTTAACATACTCTTGCACTCACACTCTATGTCTTCATTTACACACACACACGCACACACAGAGGGACATAAGCCTCTTTCTGTGTCGGAAGCCAGTTTCATGCACTATGGAGAGACATTGCAGGATTAACTTCAAAGAGAGTGTGTTTGTGTATGTATGTGTGTGTGTGCGTGTGTGTTTGTTGGCAGAAGTCGGTCTATCCATAGGACAGCCCCACCTGCATGTTCGATTCTCTGGATGGATGCCTCCTACACACACAAAGACACAAACTGACACTATAGTGCTCCACTTGCCTAAACAACAAAACGCTCTAAGCATTCACTTCACACTTTAGCACATGATCACATTCATGCAGTGTGTGCAACACCATCATTGGGGTACAAGGAGAGTGCTGACCAAAATAAAAACGTCAGCAAAACTGGCAGCTCCCTGATTGGATAATGGACGAGCAATGACAGAGACAAGAAGAGACAAGAAGTCTAATGCACAGTAATGACTCCATGACGTAGCTCACTGCTGGTCAACTTACATAAACACAAAGGTGGAAAAAAGGAGCTTTAGTTATTAATCTTAAGAATTAGACTTTGTACATGTGCCCTCAATGAATTACATGTTGTGGGTGGCCAGGTATATTAATTCCAAAAAGGACTCTATAGAGACCTGATTAAACTATTCTCAAGAAATAAGAACAATTTTGTGTGCTTTCATTTGTGTTGTTTAATAAATAGGGTTGTTTCAATCATTATGTCATCTTATAATGGATCACAAAGATGAGGACAAGGGAAGAAAAGAAAAGAGAAGAGAAGAGGAGAGAGTTGAGAAGTCATGTAAATAGTAAGATATGAAAGATGAAAAAGAAAGAGAATAGAGAACAGAAGAGGCACAGAGGAAAATCGCTCAGTCACGGTGGCACTAGCCAGGAGCAAAACCTTACTGTGCAAATTAACCTTGAGAGTCTGCATTGCAGGGATTCGGCGAGAGAAAGGGGGGAGAACAGGGTAAAAAAGATGGGAAAAAAGTGGAGATAAAGAGGCAGAGGGCAGAGAGGAACGTTAAAAGAGGGGGCAGTATGAATAGGAGAAGGGGGGAATGAATGGTGGGGGAAGGAGGTAATAAAAGGAAAGTAAAAGATGAGGTGAGTGAGTGAGTAAAAGATAGATGAAACAAAAGAGCTGTGGGTGAGCGGCGTTCAAACCATGTGTGGAGGAGAACAGTTAAGGGCAACCAATGTGGCTGCGCACAGCAGCTGCACATTCAACATCCAAATTACACCTGGTATCAACAGGCAATTTGTGCCTGGATAATGACATCTGATCACATCTGAGCATTCACACCTGCTATTCATGAGTCTTCTCATTATCTTATTCTGCCTGCATTGTAATTGAATCTCCTCCTTGAAAACAGGTTGACAGTTTTTTTTTCCTTTAAGGGTCAGTTTGTTCTCATAGTGCCAATGCGTCTGTGAAAACAGTCATATAATATTGTTTGTGGCTCTTAGGAAGTTTTGTCAAGACTGAGAAAAAATCATATCACTGTTGATGTGTTTGAGGGACATCATGAAGTTGCATGATGAGTAAAGAACGATCCAGTATTTTTGGAGTGTGGACTGTACTACAGGCTAAAAAGTCAGGACATTCTTTACTGGTGTGTCAATTTTGATCCATCTTTTTTAATAGTTTATAACATTTTTGCTTTCATGAGATAGTTTTACAGTTATAACATTGACAGGAAACATCCAGAGAGACAGAGGAGGGTAAAACATACAGCTGAGGTTGGCCAGAAACTAACTGAAAGCAACGCATTTATGCATTGTGGCCATTTTTGGCCCTAACTGCTAGAACTCATCAACCTTTGTTTCTTTCAATTTGTCTCTTGGCTCTCTTTGTGAACATTTTCATAAGCCCTCTTGCCCTGTGTGTGTGAGTCATCTTCTCAGTGTATTTGTTGTCAGTTGGCCTGTGCCCCTAAAAAACTCCCTTTCAGCTTGAATTTTGAGCGTAACGAGTCAGTGTTTTTTTCCCCTCTAATATTCACTCACTAAACAAGTTGCCCAAACAATTAACAAAAGTCTTACCTGCAGCAAAGCGCGCCTCCTGTTCTCCCTCAGTGAGGTCGGAGTAAGAGTTGAAGTCTGATTCCAGGGCTGCTGGAGAGTCAATAGGCTTACACCAGCCTTTCCACTCTATCAGATGGGCCACTCTGCCCTGAGCCATTGCTGTAGGCTTTGTCACATGGTCCTTCACCACCTGGGAAATACCTGCGAGGGAAAAGTCAATGGTAATGCTACAGCATAACTTTTGAATGATATCACATTTTTAGTTTTCATGTGCCTGCATGCTTTGACATATCTACAAATCATGCTTAAATATCAGCTCATGAACTTTTATTTGTTTCATGCTGCACTCACCATGCAGGGAGGATCGTGCTAATGCAGCAATCTCTTGAATGGTGAGAGCTCTTCTTGATTTTGGTAACATTTCAATGGTGTCATCAACATTCACCTGAAAGGACAAGGAAAAAAAAGTGTGACTCGAGGGAAAACTGGAGCAGTAGCGCAGCTCAGCATAAATGTGAGCCAGACTCTCAATGCATCCTGCTGTGACTCACAGGAAAACCCAGCGTTGTCTTTTCACAGAGAAGGGACTCCTGTGTTCACAGTACTTCTACTACCTCAGTGCACTTCAAGGCCTCGAAAAGCAAAGGATTTTCTCTTTACAAACCAAACAATGATTTTAATGAATCACAAGCTGTATGCCAACAATCACAAATGGGCACATTTTTTTCATGCACGAGCACATTATGATTCATTTTTAAACCATGCCTATTTTAGCATTAATTAGACTGTCTTAGTATTTAAAAATACGAAAGCTAAACATGGTACATAAGTGGCATTCCAAAGATATAGCTTGACATTTTGGGCAAAAAAGTTATT
This sequence comes from Ctenochaetus hawaiiensis, assembly GCA_029783645.1. Taxonomy (NCBI): domain Eukaryota; kingdom Metazoa; phylum Chordata; class Actinopteri; order Acanthuriformes; family Acanthuridae; genus Ctenochaetus; species Ctenochaetus hawaiiensis. Next base: position 4,042,364 of record JAPZDY010000024.1, read on the forward strand.
TTCCACATTTACCATTTTAATTAATTTACACACTTATCTTGATTGTTTATTTTTTTAAGAAGTTTAAAAATGACAGGTTGCAGATTTCTGGGGACTGGAGCTTGACTGTTTCTCATCCTGGCAAATTTATTTCCTGGAGTTTTGTTTTCACTGGAAAGTTGCTGTGCAACCAACGAAGGCAACAGCAAGTTTGACGTTCCCAAAATGCCAAGCTTTTCCTTTTAAGTTTACAATAATTATGACTCAACATCTGCTCAGCTAATTGTAGCTGTGTACACATCTGATTTGCATATTACTTCATATACAAGAGAGGAAACACAAGTTGAAAAAAACAAGAAGCCAGTGACACTGGCGGAAGCATTATGTTAAGAGGTTTGTTAAATTAGTCTGGTGGCTAATGAGAAAACTAAGAGTTTGTTTAAGTAACTGAGCTGAATCTTCTCTCACTACAACTCAATGCATTTTGTTGTATTTATGGCGGCAGGGAAGCAGGCATACAAAGAAAAAGAACTACATGTTGGATTCTAGATTGGCTGCTTTATATTTGCAAGTGGGCCTCTATTGTTTAGATGTTTCTGATGCAATTTCAAATATGTATGGGTCACAGCTAATGCACAGGTAAAGAAAGCTGATAAAGCTCTGTGTCCAGACGGCTCGATCACTAATGTCCCCACAGTGAGTTGACGGAAGCAGACAGTAGACAAAAGATGGACCGCCTTCTCTCAGTCTGTGCTCAATCAAATCTGTCTGCACTGTAAATTCAAACCACAGAGGGAGTATCAGGTGTTGACAAGTTCTTTTGTCTGCAAACTCTTTTTATATCCCTATCTGTGCTCACGTGGGAAACAGGCGCACCCACTGCAAAGGCCGCATGGCGAGCTGATGCTATCATGTTGTACTCGATAAGGGTCAACACACCTGGCTGACTCAGCAATTTCAGGCAGACAAATATATCTCAACAGGTGTACATTGAGTCCAGTCTTGTGGCAGTTGAAGCTCTAGTTTCACCTAAACATTGCTGAGCTACTTAACCAGCTAGAACAACTGGACCATTAGTAAGCATAGGGAGTATCTGGATTGTCATTTTCATGAGAAATATTCCTATTTTCTTCCCTTCAGTAATGAGTCATAACTACATACAGACCACATCCCTTTTGAAGTGAATTATAAACATTGGACAATATGATGAAGCATCCCAGAAGCACCCTGACCTTGTGCTGCCAATTCCATTTGATGGCAACAAATTTCCAGTCAAATAGCAAACAACACAATTATCCGTCAAAAGGGCTCTGCAAGAGCAAAGGGGGATCTGGAGCTTGTGATGGTATCAGCAGCTGCTGCGAGGCGTGATAATCCTCTTGTGTCGCAGAGCAGCCCACAGATCAGAGGGAGGATAATCTGGAGATAATGTGACATAGACCCTGGAGGGGGGTTAGAAAGATATATTGTGTGGTCTTTAAATTAAAAATCTGATGTCAAGGAGTTTATGTTGTCCACCAACAGCTGGACAGGTCTTATTTGTTTAAAATTATAGCCCCTTGATAGCAGAAAAATCATTTTTGTATAGCGTAGGAGGACTTTCTACATCTTCAGGGATATCCACCTCAAAAGCTCCTTTTTCACTTACTTTTTTTCAAGGACAGTATCCTGTGATAAAAGCAATTCAAGAGAGATTTCTATCCTGACAACAATACTATTTGGAGATGCACACTCGTCATTTCTATAGTTTAGAGAAACCTAAATGGTCCAATTTAAGCATTATGTTCATTTACATCAGTATAACCGTTTAAAAAACTGGATCCAGCTGTATGCTGGAGCCTCACACAGCTCCAGTAACAGCACTGCTCTGCTCTCCTCCTCCCTCCACTCCCCCACTGCCCTACTGAACAAGAGAGCGAACACACAGGATGACATTGGGAGCACTGAGAGCAGAACGAGCCCATCAAGCATGGCATCTTTTCCAACTCTGACAACAATACAGAGCACATACATATGCACAGTCACACAAATAATCTTAAATATGACCCTAACTTAAGACCAAGCTAAATGTAAAATTTTAACCCTTAAGTGCAAATATAAGATCCTATGCTACTACATGTACTGTATTACACACATCATGAGAGACTCATATCAATAGCCAGGATTTTTAGCTCTACGAAGAATAGTAACAAAAACACACAAGTAATTTCAAGTCATAAATCTTCATGGTCTGGTGAACACCGACAGTAGAGAGGCTGTCACGAGGCTGCTCAGGTTCACTTTTGGCTTTTAAATCATTTGTTAACAGTCATATCTGTGAGTCAGTGCAGCCTTGAGACAACCCAGAGAAAAACACACTGGGTTCTTTAACACAACATGAATGCTAGGAGCAAAGGGAAGGCTGAGTGCAGGCCCACAGTGTGTGTGTGAGACATGAAACTGACGTGTCCGGTGTCTCCTTTACTGCATCAACTGGAAGTCTGTTGACACAAATGCACATTTCAAAGATTTTTCAGTGTTGTTTTAGGTTTGTGGCTTTATATAAATTGTGATTAAGATTTTTAAAATAAAACTGTAATTTTGAAGTTAATAATTCAACATGGCTTCACAGGTTTAATTAAATCAGTACCATTTTTGGATGTGATTAAGCCTGAAAACCAAACGTTAGTGCCTCAAAACTTTTGTTGTCATTTTGGAGCATTCAACAGCTTTCCCAGTCTTTTGTTGCCCCTCTCCCAACTTGCTTAAAAGACATGACAGACATCAAGTTTAAAAAAAAAATAGATGAATTAAACTATGACAGCAATTTTTGGATGAATGTTATATGAATGTTATATTTTTTAATCCTCTTTTTTTGGGCTAATCATAGCAAATACTCAATTTGTGCCAGCATGAGGGCTAATTGAGTCAAATACCTTTTTCTTTGCAGCTGATGTCATTAAACATCTACTAAAATAAAATGTTGTTAAATGTCAACTGTGAAACATAATGATGCAGACCTATTTTACTTGTAGATTGGTTTGTTTTTCTGTTCAGTAGCCAACACTTCTGTTACACATTCACAGGGAAGTTATTATACAAAATTACATGAGCAGGCGAGCCATGAATGATTTCATTGGAACAAACTGCCGTGATATCTGCATCCCTGGTGGAAAATAACCTGAACATCCTTCCCCTCCTTCAGCATGCCACATGTCTCCCCGACTGTGCACACCTCTCCTTCTCTCTCTCTTTCTTTCCGTTTCCTCGCTCGCTCTATCTTTCAAATATTCCACAATGGGAACATTTCTATGGCAACTGGTCACCATGGAACAATTCCTCGCGGTATGCCTGCGTGCCTGATTCAGTGATGATGTAACACTCTCAAAATACCAACCGACAGCCAAAACAGCCAAATGATCCCTGCACGTTTCTTCCTGCTTGCTTTCATTTATTGTAGACGCTGTTCTGAGATGCCACAACTACCGCAGCCATCAGAAACTAGATCCTTTCACCAATAAAGCCAAATTTAATCTAGTTGGTAACATTAAATGTTGAGTACAGAGAATGCCAGATGTTTATTTAAAAAATATTAATTTGTCAAACAAGTCTAATAACTTTAAATTTACCAAATATAGATTTTTTTCAGTAATCAATTGTTGCTCCTACTTAAAATCTGAACCATCCTAATCATGATACAAAAGTGATGAAGTGTACACATTAGAGATGTGATAAGATTAGCTATCCCGCCAACATGTCTGGAAAGTGCCCTGTGTTTAATGACAGGCCTGTGCATGAGGAGCGAGAGGCTGCATTTCATAATGGATCACTTAGGCACTGCTAATTGTCGCCTGGCTGGCTCACTGCGACACATCAGATTTACACCCAGATGGTGCACACTGATGGATGACAGAGGCAAGGTGGATTCATCGTCCTCATTACCATCATCATCAGCAGCATCATCATCATCATCATTTCTGAGCCAATTCTAAACATTCCACTAACTTTAGTTCCACAGCCTTAGTTTTAAAAACCAGGCAGTCGTTTGACTTAAAGGAGCTCTATGTAACATTTAAGCATCATTTACAGTACATTTTCTTCATTGAGGTCAAATGAGTACTGCGTATACAATACACAAGGTTGATTTTGAGTTGAAACCGTGCTGTGAAAGTACATAAGCAATCATAAGCAAAACGAACACTGACTTAAAGAGGAAGAGAAGGTTGTTGACTACAGCATTACATGTCTTGTATGGCAGCAGAATCCATTTTCTTATGGATGCACCATCCTTAACAACATAGCCTTAAAACCCTTTTTTTTTTGTAATATGATGACGTTAGGTGTTCAGAAACTCTAGTGCACAGGTAATTTTTTTCTTGGCCTCCGTCCGCACTCAATAAACATTCAAGGGAGACACTACAGATGTGGCATCTGACAGCTCCACAGATCCAATCACACTTTGTCTCACAATGCTTTCAGTCTATCTGTTGAGTTACAGTCTCTTAAATAGAGACTGGGTGTTCTAGTTTGTCCAAAAGCGAGAAGCATTACACCCTATAGCATTAAGATTTAATTTCCAAATTTCAATTCCAAATAAATACTGAATTGCTAACTATGTCTAATGACTTCCAAATAGAAACTGGTTAGCATTATTGATGACTACAATGGAGAAAGAACTCGGGATTGAATTATACATTGAAAGATATGGAGGACTTGATTAATAAGGTAACTATTTAACCAGGAAGGGTTGAGAAACAATTTTCTGCCTCATGTGGTGAATTATTAGCCTAGGAGACTGTCAACTTTGATCAGGTGTGTGACTGGTGACTAGGTTATAATACACTGGGTTAACTGTAATTTAAATTAAATCATGTAAAGTGATAAGCACAGACCATCCCATAATTTGTGCATCACTAACCAGACATGTATTTAGACATGTAGTTGTAAGCATGTAAAAATTTCCCCAAGCCATACAATAAGGCTAATGCTAACATTTCCATGGGGCCTTTCCTAAACTGTGCCTGCATGCCTCTGCTCTATGTAATGCATCATTTACTTAATTTCTAATGTCATTATCTATTATAGAGCAATGAGAAGTATTAATTTTATAATTCAATGATATTAGTCTGCCATAGCTAAGTCCCGGAGGAGACAGTGCAGGAGATATCAGCAGAGCTACGTTAGCTAGGGTATATTACAAAACCCAAGCAAGCTGAAATAATAAAGGTAACAAAAAGATTGTTAAGGGCACCTCGCTGAAGTCCAGTACGCCCAAAGGTGCAGTCAGAATCAGTCTGCGCGCCAAGCAGGTCCGCGTGCTCCCCAAAAGCGCAAGGTCAGACAGGGAGCTTGCGGCGCTCCAGTCCACGCGCAACGAACCGTCAACCACTGTCAGGAGGAAAAGAGCCACGTGAAGATTAGAGCAGATGATTAGTGGTAAAACTCATAGCAGCTCCGCACCACTTCTCGCTCCAAAATAATTACCATATTATTCAAAAACAAAAATTAATATTCTGTTAACAACTCTTTTAAACGGCGATACAACGTTATTGTTCATAAAAATTCTTTTAGCAATTGGAGCGAGAGTTACCGACTATGAGTTTTAAGGATTAGGCTAATCCTTAGGTGTTGCTAAAATTGCAGTCACCATGCCAACCCATGCCTGGCATCCACTGAGGGCCGATGACCATATAAGGGGATGTAATGTTGCCGTATCTCACTGCAGTTTCCCTCCAAAAGGTGCTTTCAAACACCTAAATGAAATATAAAAAAAACAAGTAACACCGCTAAACGTAAACGCTCCAGTCAATTCCCATCTCTTAATAAGATATATTTAAAGGTAGCTGTGAAGCCAAAGCCTCAGAGTACCATCTTAACTGAAAAAAATAGTATTACATTTGCATAATAATATAAAAGATATTTTAATAGGATGATGTTTGAAGAATTGGTGTTGAATTGCTCTTGTGCTGTAGAACATAAAATGCGTCTTTAGGCTTGTATCACGTACTTTCACAAGTGTTTATAATCACATGGTGGCTCTAGAGCACCCTTGTTTTTAATATGTATGGCAAGTCTAAGTGTTGCAGCGTACTCTGCAGACACTAAACTACTTGTAGTGAGATAACAGGAAGGTGAAGGGCGGGGAGGGACTTCCATGCATTTTAAAGCCATGCCATGTCATGCAAGTAAAGCCCTGAAAGCAGCTCAAGCCCGTGGATTATGAGGTTGCATTATGTCATTTTACTTCTCTTTTGGTTAATGTGCCTTCTGTGATGGAGAAGGCACCGTCATCGACACACTCGAGAAGAGGCACCCTGTGGGACCAGCGGTCCTTCACAGAGCGCAAATGCCACAAAGCAACCTTGTGGATACAAACATCATACAACTGCCTACGGATGTAGGGCTTTTCGGTTGACTACATAAGTTTAACCTTTTGTAACAGCCCTTCTTTTAATGATCTGACCAACTCGTGGACCATGGTGGACCGGGAGATCTGATAAATCTGCTGATGGGTCCTCGCACCTACAACGAGGCGCGCAGCAGAAGATTTCAGCACCTGGACAGCTCCCACATAGTAAAGCTCTCCCAGCCCAGTGTACACACACAAACACACGTGCAATAATGCGTGTGCTCGCCAGCCACTCTTCAAATCAGATTTGCAAAACGAGATTAAGAGGTGGGCCTCTAAATGTCAGTGCCTGGCTCCTCTTTCCAGCCCTCCGCTGCAGGGAGGCGTTTCTAGTTACTGTCTGTGAAAAGAGCGCCTCGCTCGATTAGTCGCCAGCACCCATCTCAAATATTGTGTCCAATATCGAGACCAATCACTCACCCCCGGGTCAAAGACCTGCCGTTTAGCGCGCCGAGCTCAAGTTGCTCACCAGCAGAATTCAATATGTGCCGTTTAATTGGGTGTGATGAAATCAGATGCTGAGAGGGGGTGTATTGTGTCGTTGAATCTAGGCCACCTTGGTCAATGAAAGTATTGTTGAGAGGAGTGAGAGATGCACACGTGCTTTGTATCAGATTTGATGTCCAGAATGTGACAGTTATCTGAGACCGGTACATGTGCGCTGTGCACCCTATGTTTACCCTGAATCAAAAGGTTTTATAGCGACACGTCAGCAACTAATTGTGAGAAAATGCTCACATTTAGAAAGGATTTCCGCAGCCTCCAGCCGCCACGCGACGGGATTGTCGAGCTGGTTTTACTGCGACACACAGTAGCCTAAAAGATTTTAAATTCATTCGCGATCGCTTAAACAGAAATGTTTTGCATTCACGTCTGCAATGCACGTGACCGGGAAGTCATTGTAATAATGGTTTTGCAGCATTAACGCTAAGTGAGACCGAGGATGCAATTTAAGTGACATGGCTGTAGGCTACAGATCAAAATGGAAGAGAAATAAACACATGCTATGCACCGAGTTAATATTGTGAAACAAGAGGCAGAAGCATAATAGGCTTGATCAAACTGACGGGTTGGCCTTTTTGCTTGGAGGACCAAACGGAAACTTGTGGCGCTCTCTTGTCAGACCCTGCGGTCATTCTCCATCTGTGGCTAATTTGTTAATTTGTTCGACGTCTTTTTATCTTAATTAATCTCCTTCCCCTGACTGTGATCTTTCCAAAACGGAGCTGCTGCTGCAGCTCCAAAAGTGTGTCCTCTTCCCTCAAAGCAAATGAAATAGCAGTTTTAGTAGTATTTTTTTATTTATTTACTTTACATAGGTCTCTCTCTCTCACATACAAACACTCTCCCTGTAGTTTCCGTTGTCGTGGAAACTGCAGATAGGGAGACCTCGACCGTCTCTCTCTCTCTCTCTCTCTCTCTCTCTCTCTCTTTCACAGAGACTTATGATCAAATCAACACAATTAGGTCAACACCAGCAGCAGTGTGATGTCACACATATACAGGGTAAAAATGAGAGTCAAACAGGTGGCTGCTGGTGACCTGCTGTATAATACACTTGTGATAAATGTGCAAAGACGTGGACGTGCGGTAGAGCTTGATGTGGGATTTATGGGACTAGGGCATGTCCTTACACACTCCGCGACAAGGAGATGGGGACAAGGCGCCATAATCATCAAGTGACTGAAGCGACAGATTACATAACCAATTAAAGGCGGAGAGATGATCCGTAAGCATGTGTATAACGGATAGACCACAGTTTGAAAGGCTGCATGAAACATCAACACCAGCGACCACGTTTGATAAACATGGTGATGCATGGTTGGATTCGGGGCAGGTTTGATTTAAGGGGGCTATAGAGGAGACCCGGTCAAATAAATAACAGGATGGGTGAATACCTGGGTGAGACACGCGTCAGAGGTCGGGGTAGCACATAGGACGGGGCCCTCGGCGGCGTGTGGCAGCCAGTGGAGCGGCTGGGAGACACGTATAGCAAAGGTGTAAACAACCGTCAGAGCACAAAGATGCGATGGCAACGGGGAGCTTGTTTCTTGGCAACAAGCATAATGATCTACTGCTGCATGTGTGCGTCTACAAGCACTGGTGGAGTCTGTTTAAAATTTGGATATCTGCGACTATACGAACTAAACCATATATATATATATATATACATTTACTTTTAAACCAAGGATCCCCAAATTCTTATAATCATGAGTTACAAACCTGAAGATTTTGCCTGCCCGCATGTGTAAGGATACGAGCAAACATGTGTCCTACCTTGCAACTAAACTGGGTCAGCGCGGTCAGAACCATCTCGTCTGGATGAGTCTTCTTGTCACAATCATAAAAGCCGTTTAAGAGCGCATCCTTCAATGGTGTCAAGAGCACCTCTGTCTTCTCTGCCTCTGACTGGCGTGCTCACCGAAAGCTTCTTGCAACTCTCGTAGCATCGCGATGTTTAAGCTGCAGATACCAGCCCTGCAAGCTCTTCCCTACCACCCCAGCTAAAATGCAGCCCTGTACGCACACACGCACGCACACACAAACACATCATTTAGCCTCCAATAGACTGAAATTTCACAAATTCCAGTTATCTAAAACGCGTGTAATATGTAAGACTCCGTATTCATGTGCATATGACTCAGCAGCGCTATCTTACGTCTTACATCCCCGGCACAGCATGCTGTGCACTACAAGCACCCAAATTCACTCATAGCCTCTGCACCCGCGTAAGGCTGCAGCAAAACAAATGCGAAAAATTCAGGCTCCCTCCGGCGTGCTTGTTAAGAGCAGATGAAAACAACTCTTACCGACTGGCGCTTTGGAGCTGATACAGCCCATATTCGTAGCTGCATGTAGGACCTTTCAGAGGAGCAATCTATCAATTTTCTTTCTCTCCCTAATTTCCTTGTGTAAGAGACGCCGATCGTACCTCACTGATCGAAAGCCTCTGTCACTCTCCTCATCTACGGAGGCTCCGCTGGGTTCCGGTACGCGCTGCTGCTCAGACCGCCGGAGTGACGCCGAGGGCGGGAAGAAGTCCAGTCATCACCTCTACTCCCCGTTTTCTGTCTTTTCTTTGTTTTTTATTTGCTCAAAATCCATAAAAATATAATATCTGTGCACT
>JAPZDY010000024.1:4051957-4077023 GCA_029783645.1 Ctenochaetus hawaiiensis
TTTTTTTTTTTTTTTTTTTTTTTTTGGTTAATAGCTTGAGTCTTAAGTCTCTTGGAGGAGTCTCAGCTCTACGTCACCGGTTGAAGGGTCGTGTCCTGCGGTTCAGCACCACAGCGGATGGACAGCGCTCTCGGAAGCGGCGGCGGCAGCATGGGTTTGTCTCCCGGTTTGGCAGCTGCGGACTTTGAGGTTTCCCCTTTCGATCACCGCAGGTCAAGTCCACGCAACATACCAGCACGGATCCCCGCTCTGTGTGCGCTCTTGGCGTCGCCTGGTCAAGCAGTGAATTATTGGAGGGTAACACTGATACAAAAATCCCACGCTTAACTGCTTATATACAGCCCAAACGAGTTTCCGCCTCCTTGTGCTGTTTTCCCCTGCTAGATGGAAGCGGAATGAGATGTGATTGGCCGGTGTCACCTTGCATGCCACATCGGGAGAAGGGAGGAGTTAACCGTGCACACATGAGAGACGCAAGGTGACAATTAAGGATGGCATTTCACCTCATCTATGTATCAGCTGCCATAATGCTAAATGATGAAAATACTGCATTATTTCAACAAGTCTAAAGAGAAAAAAACAGAGTGGATCAAAGCCTGGAGCAGTTTATCATCTGAGAAAAAAATAACAGAGTAACAAAAACCCACTTGAGCAAAAGGTGAGATATAAACTCTTGTTTTTCCTGTCGAGAGCAATCTAACAGTCCAAGGCAGAAAAGGTCGCGTTGGACCAATGGATGCCCGCAGGCTCTAAACATGGTGTCGTGCATGATGCAATAGGCCGTGCAATTATGGCAGCAAAAGCACATGTAAGGAAAGTGACATTTTTCTCACGCAGTCACGTTTTAGGTCATCAAAACCCCCTTTCATACTCCCACATTATGTAGTGGCCTAGCTGCAGGCTCATTACGACCTCTAGCCCAAGTCAATGCACCTAAATATAGGCAGTGTTCCTAAAAATAAGCTTTGACATTCCCTGTTCATGCATGTTAAAAGTAACCCATTAAAGCGCAAGGGAGGAGCAGGTAAAAATAAAGAAGCAAAAGAAACAAAGGTCCAATGTGAGGCCTATTGTGGCCCATTTGCAAGCGACACACTCTTGTCTCAATGAAGGTCGGTGCTGAAGTACCCTCTTTATCCCTCAGTGTCTTTTAACGCCTACCAGGACTCTAAACATAGACCCGCAGAGCGACTGACCCACGCGGCCGCCCCTCCACTACGTCCATTATCTCTTATCGGAGAACAGAAACAGGGTCCTCTGATGAAGATTTTCAGTTCATCCCCCAAGCAGGATGATGTAACGGACTCTTAATTGATCCTCTGTGGCTGCTTGGTTACATTTAACGACCTTGTGAAACACGTTTCCCTGATGTAACCTATTCGCACACGATACTCATATTATCTTCCTGAATTTGATCCTAAGCGCAGTGAGGTGATGTGTGCTGATATTTAAGGAACAGAGAAAATAAAACATAGAACAGGATTCTTAAATGAGCAAACCTATGTTTTAAGGACCGGTGTTCCCTTTGCGCGTCCCTGAAATACAAATAACAGTGTCAGTCACAATATATCCTCATGTTGTTGTGCATGGTGGACCTTAGGTATTTAATGGGAGCTTTAAGCCGGAGCTCGTATTTATTGCTTTCACGAGACCAAGATAAACCGAGACGACCGTGATGTTTCACCTTGGTACAGCGCTATTTACAGTTAGCCATAAACTTAAAGCTGTAAGTCAGCAAGATCCCTAAATACAATTTGGATGGACACTCCAGCCTACGTTGTTTGCGCGTAAATGCGCGCGATCAAGCCAGAGAAGGATAAAGGTAAAGTAAAAATGAAAAGCCGCTGGGTTCCACAGGTGTTTCTCCATTGTGAAAAATACTGTCGTCGAGAGGAAATTACATAGTCGAAAATGACAAACTTTATCATAAGGAAACAGTCTGAAAATTAATGAGAGATCAAATCAAACAATTTTAAAATATAAAAGCTCATTACACGTTTAACACGTGGGAGGACAGACGTTTGTCACACTGTTATTTTTGCTCAGGTTAGGTCTGTCATTTACTACCGAAAGACTGTAATCTTCTGTTCCCACTCTTTGCCTGCAGTGCGCACTCAGCTCCCATTTCATAACACATCAAAGTTGCGGCAAAGGCACAGCTTATGTAGCTCCATCAGCCCTCTCGATGCCACATGGCTCTTTGTCTGGTGCTCTAGTGCCACCGAAAGGAAGGCTGTAGTACAGGCAGCTGTGGGAGCCACGGGAGTGCGGAGAGCCTGTTGCGCAGTACAGTAAATGACTGCAAAGCTGAGAGCGCATGTCATTATCAGAGCCTCAGGCCGTAATGTGTTCAGGCTGTAATCCTAAAATATTCCTGTCTCCTGCTATCAGGAGAGAAAGGAAAAGAATTTATAAAATAAAGATTAAAATAAAGTCAGAATTAAATTTCAATTGAAGATCAAGTAATCTGCATGTACAGCTCTCAACTGCCACGTGCCTAGAAATACTTTTACCTATACACAGCAGGGCAATATGTCATGTTTTACACATTAATATAGAGTGAGATTAAATATCAATTAGAATATTAAAATCCCCCTTTCATTTTTAAATATACTCAATTAAGAGTGATTTGGCTTTATGCATAATATTTGTCAATAAAATTGATAAGGATATAGCCTTTAGAACAGTTTGACACATATATTAATAAACGTTTAAAGTACTGAATTATGCTAAAGGATAAAACAAGATAAGGCTTTGTAATTTATTTTGAAGAATTTAAAGTGATACTCTTACCAAATTGCTCTTTTTCCTGCTTTGAGCTTGACAACTGGATGTAAAAAATAAGCATGAGGATTCATTTCTGGGCTTTAAAGTTAATAGCTTGACCAAAACAATCTTTTTTTTCCATTTGTGTTTTTTCTGGAGCTTTTGATCACACTCTGCAGTCCTTATCAGCACAGTCTTTACAGAGCACTTGCAGTAAACTACATGCATTGACAACCTACTCTATCAATCAATGAAGCTTAGGGAAAGTTTATTCAAGAGGACTATTTTATTTCACATGCCCTCTCCAGTCACAGGTTTAGGTATCCTTTTAAACCACATCTACTCATTCTTGTTTACATCCAATCACAACCTGGCGTGCTCTCTTTTAACCAACCACTTGCTAGTTATCAGACTTTAAACCGTTCTCTCTCTCTCTCTGCTCTATCAGCTCTCACTTCACCAAGGAAATCAGGATCTACCTTCACCTCTTGACAGCCTCAACCATGGATGCATGGTCATCTCCATGAAAACTATTGATCTGAAGTTTCTCCCTTATGACATCATCCCACCATCAACTTATCACCTCCTTCGGTGTCTGAGCTCTGAGGGGGAAGACTCCTTCATGATGAAGTCACCAAGTTTGTAGGAAGATTTCCTGTGATAGTCCACTTCCTGCAGGGGTCCAAGCTCCAAAGTCTATATATTTTCAATTAGCAATAAATTTATTCTCAAAGTATCATTTTCGTTTTTCATGCTCTGTCTTGATTAAAATAAAGAAAGAGATACTGAAGGAAAATATCCAGGAAAAGATAGTGACAGGACTTTAAGTTATGACTGGTTTTGTCAAAATGACTGAAAAATTTTCCAGTTGATTTCAGCTGGTTGCTGGTTGATTCCAGTAGTAAATATTATTCACTGAAAAACAGCATACCAAAACTTTACATAAGACTTTCTCACCCTACTCCTGTAGCTCAATCCACCTCTCTGTGCAGCTGTACACTCATATGTTCCAACCTTTTGGGGGGTTGACTTAAAAGCTTTCACCAGCACTGTACTGAATATTTTGAGTATAACACAACCAAAGATGGTTTAATACGCTGTGTTTCTAGTGTGTGGCACAACCTCTGATATTTCAGTTTTGATTTCATATTCACATTAGATAATCTGACATCAAGTCCATCTAAAACTGTACCCATGGGAGGAGAGCCTAGTGTTTCATACCAAATCGAACTTGTGGTGCAAAACACTATCACTTAATAAAACCCTGGATAAGGTTTGTACCGAGGCTGCAGTGTCTATAGAAGGAAAAATATTCAATACCAGTCTACCGTCAAGCCCAAAGCCTCTCAGTTAACGATCGAGCCCTGGACCAGCAGACCCAAAGGCACAAGACATCAGAGCAAGTGCTCTGAGCTAAGCTACCAACAAAACACTCGAGTCCAAAGTCAGTCAAGTAAAATGGTAAAGTGATATGTTATTAGGACTGTTGACCTCAAGCTAAGGAAACTGTTTTGTGCTCCAGTGAGCTCAGAACACCAGGCAAACAAAGTCAAGGCCAACAATGTGATTGAAGGCCTCTGATCAGTCAAGCAGGTTTTTAGTTACTATTGTAGAGTCTCAGGCTCTCAGTGCTGAGACTGCAGACAAGAAGGAGATCTTGATTGAGATACTGCAGATGAAGGAAAGTGCAGACAAATGGCACTGGAAGAGTGCTTGGCTTAGCAGAGAAACAGAAGAGAAGAGCAAAATAACAGATGCTTTGACTCAGGCGATTGGAGAGCAATTGTCTCCTGAGGCAGGAGAAGATGTCCTGTCCGCTCAGGCTTCAGACAACAGCTAGCAGGCCCTGGAGGAGAAGCAGCAAGTGTGGGACATGTGCAGAAGATCGTGGAAAACAGAAAACACCAGGGACGCCATGTTTGTGAAGAGGGAGTGTTGTTTATACCCTTCCCTCATGGTTTTTACATTTGGTGCTATCATTAATTTACTGTTTATTGGGAGTTGTGATTTAGGATCAAAATGTAAACATTTCACATCAAAGTGATAAAGAGATATGCAGATATTTAACTCCTCTACCACAGTATAAAGTATTCAAAGTCAATTACAATTCAAAATTCTGCACTGAAAATGAAACTCAGACAAAAATATAATGAATAAAGTGTATCAAAAGTAAAAGTAATTACCAAAGTGAGCCCCCCTCCCCACACACACACTGTTATTTTATTTAATTTAAGCTGTTTTCAGTCAGTGTACATCAACTCTGCATATACATTCAACTATTCATGTATTCATTTTAAGATACCAATTGCTTTTTTATTTATAAACTTATTAATTTTTTCACATTAAATTTTTAAGTCGTAAAAGCAAATACTTAAGTGAATTACAAATAACTTTAACTGAACTTCACTGTACTTTGACCCTCAAAAAGAGTCACTATTTGTAATCACTGTCACATTTTAACCCACAAATAAAAACCTCAATTGCAGATAAAAGAGATTCTACACCCACTTGCATCTCATCTCAAGCTGTTGAGCTTCACTCCCCCATATAATCTACAAAGGAGCCTTGACTGAGTGTGGGTAAAAGATGAGAACAGGCCCACTATATGAAACAGAAATAATGGTTTCCGGCCAGTCTGAATGAGAACATGAAGAGTCAAAATCAAGTCTAATGAACTCCAAACCCCAACAGATGTCCAAAATAATTACCACACTCTGTCACCCAAAGATAAAAATAGGTGATCTTTAAATATTTTGCATTATTAATTGACTGCTGTGGTAATGTCATCAAACCCAGTCGCCTTGAACTCCAATTAGCACAGCGGATATTAGATGAGAGGATCAAGAGTAAAGAGCCATTTTTATTCTCATCTTGTATTACAGGTTACATAATTACACAGTTGTTTTTATAAACTGAAATCTCATTGGACAAGATATTAAAATCCTGTGCGCCTTCATGTCAAAAAAATTTTTTTTAATCTCACAAATATGATCAGACAAACAGTATGCTGTATTTGAAAATATATATGAAATATATATGTAAAATACAAATTAATTTGCATGCTAGCAAGCTCTTTCAACATGAAGCCTGAGGAATTAATGGAAGCATCCTAGAATGAACACCAAAATAAGAAAATCTGACTGCCAACACCTCTAAAGCTGACTGGCTGGTGCAGTGTATTCAGTGTTTTTTTTCAATTTGCAGCACAGACAGAAAAGTAAACCAAACAATCTGCAGTGGCAACATTTGCTCTTAACTCCATAAATAAAGTGCTCGGATAGGAAAATGAAATATCTTCTCATCTGAGTCTCAGCAAGAAAACCATAGAGCGCACTTTTCAAAAATGCCAAACTGCACTTGTTGAATATGTTAAGAGATGAGAAGTCCATATTAACTGTATTCTGTGTGTTTAAAAATGAGAAACTGGCACCTCTGTGTTGGCTTGATTTTTCTGTTCCAGAAGCTGTTGCTTGGTTGGTGTTTGAAAGATATATTAGTATAAACAGATCAGTTTCTATTGATAAAGTGAACATTAACTCTCTTTTTAAGAACTGCTTTATTGGTACGACACAGGGATCAATAAAGTGCCAAAGTGAAAACAAAAAATAATTTACATTCAGTAGGTTTCTTATACAGTATTTTTAGTATTAGAGTCACTTTTTTTCAACACAATTTGTAGCCGTTTTTTAACAATTACTCTGTTCTGAGTTTATAAAAGCAGGTAAAGTTCATATCTTAGTTTGTGGCTACTAATAAACTTGCCTTAACAATTTGCATTGCAAGAAAAACATAACCCTGGTCATCTGCCTACTGAAGTATCCCTGAGTAAGTCACTGAATCTCTGCCATCTCCTCTATGACCCTGACCTCTGACCTCTCTGATGTGGCGGGTGGAGGGAGATCAATATGGTTCATTGAGAAAAAAAAAAATCTTACATCAGCACTTTAAGTGCCAGCAGCATACTGAGAAGGCTACTGAGCAAAGCTGCTGAGGCATGAGTAGCGCCGGCTCCGTTGTTGTTGCCACTGGGGGTGGTTTCAGTCACTGGTGCTTCAGTTTGCCCCTGGCAGTGCCCCAGGTTGGCCCCCACACAAGAAGCATAAGCCATAGCATGAGCAAGGTAGTTCTGCTCGTGGACGCCCTGGAAGAGGTGGGCCATGGGTCCACGGGCAAGTACAGCCACGTCCTCTCCGCTGTGGGTGGTCGACTGCATGGGGGCAGCAGACTGCTGGAGGTAGTCCTTAGATTCTGGAAAAGAGGCAGCATTTGTTGCATCACATTCATTTTGCAATCACTCAGAAGGAAATTTATGTAAATGCACATTAAAACTGCATAAAGTAATTTTACTGATATCAATGGTGCTATAATCATTATCTTTGTGATAAAAATGGGTCAGCATATGTGAAAGCAGCCAAAGAGAATATTATATAACTCTGTTGTTTGACTCAGTTTTGCATAGCTGTTGAGTGAGTTTCCAACCACATGCCACCTGCTTAGCTCTAAACAACAAAGACAATGTTAACAACTGAACTCTGAACATAGTAGAGCTTTTAGCAGCTTGAAAGCCAGATATTTTCCCAGGAGTTGGAGAAAATCAAATTACAAAATAGAGTTCAAAGTGGAGAGAATAAAAGACTCACATTCATCAGGTGGACACAAACACAGCTCCAAATGAATGCTAATACTCCTCCATGTTTGCTAGATGTGTGAATGGAAGTGGCAACTGTTTGCCAACATATAATTAACTAATACGGTAATCACTTGTCAGTTTACAACTTGTTTGGCTATCAAAAAGGTCAGCTAATGCAGCTTTAACTGAGGAATGACTGAATATTTCTTTTTAATGCTGAAAAAACAAGTTGAAATTTGAATCATCCATGTGTGGAGAGTACAAGAGGGATACTTTCAAACTTATACTACTCTTACTTGTTGAGTAATCTATTGATTTTTGTTGTTACATCATTTTAACAGTTAAAGTGATGTAATAACAATCAAGACAGAAAAATCAGGACAGAAGATGATAGTTCAGTTAAAGTTTAACTGAACTATCATATTCTGTCTTGATTTTTAAAAGAATTATTACAAATTAAATCAGAAAAAATGTCAGAGAGAAAGAAAGTACAACTGATTGCATTACAGTTAAAGGTTAGACTGAATTAAAGGACATGGATCTAAAGACAGTAATGCACAATTTAAAGGTCATTCCAGTTGTTTTGAAGAGTTTCATCATTTCCATTGTTTGTTTCCAGCATTTATGTCTTTGAACACACTCAAAATAAAGAAAATTAATAAGTAAATATACAACACTGGCTGTTTAAGGAGTGCTAGGTCTTACAGGGGATTTCTTTCACTGAGGGTGGTGATGTTGTCTTACTTGTGTCGACATTGCGGATGTCTGGGCGCTTGCCGTTGACGATTTTGTGTCCGGGTCCATTGCCGTACATC
This sequence comes from Ctenochaetus hawaiiensis, assembly GCA_029783645.1. Lineage (NCBI taxonomy): Eukaryota > Metazoa > Chordata > Actinopteri > Acanthuriformes > Acanthuridae > Ctenochaetus > Ctenochaetus hawaiiensis. The sequence continues at coordinate 4,060,169 of JAPZDY010000024.1, forward strand.
AGCGTGGTGTAAGGCAGCATGTCTGTACCCCACAGGGGAGATTTACCTGAAAAAATTATAAAGGATCATGAAGCAATGGCTTTTATTTTTCTTCTCCTTTCTGTTTCTTTTCTCAGCCTTAAAATACTGAACACATTCACATGTGAGTACACACACACACAAACACACACTCGAGGAGGAGTCTCTGGATTCCCAGGGGGCTGTGAGGGGTCTACAGCTTGTTGAGTATCTCAGTGTTTCTCTCCAGATGAGCCATTAGCCTGGTGAGTCTCCCCGCTGATGAAGAGCTCAGAGTTTCACAAGCACATTAATCACTGCTGCACCAATGGGAGTAGGAGAGGGAGGAGGAGGGTAAAATAAGGTTACAACAGGAAAGAGGGAGTAGAAAGGTGGGAACAGTACAACATACAGCAATTGTTCAATAGATACAGGCTCTGAATGTTAGTACAGGTGACTGTTGTGGGTCAAAAGAGGTAATATCTTCAGGCCAAAAATATTGTCACTTTACGATAAAGTTCCTATCAGATTACTTTAAGGTAACGCTAAATACTGCATTCACTAATGTTGTTTGATGTATCTATTTTTAAAGTGTTATCAAAAATGTTATCAAAAATGTGGATGCCCCTTAATCAGCATTTGGATATTTACAAGACAGTAAAATTCTTTACTAAAAAAACAAACAAGAGAAAATCCTGTTAACTTAGCTAATTAAGTTAACAAACTAACATTTAAGCCCAAATTATAGTGTCATTTTTTGTACGCCAATCTAACTTACTGGTAACCTCCTGGTAACAAACTTAACATTTGAGAAGAACCTTTAAAATAGTTTACACTAAATGTCCTTTTTAAACTACAAAGTACACATTAAAACCTTTCACATAGATACAGAAAGGCTTACATTTCCCTTCACAGTTGCTGTGTGATCAAAAAGAACCAAACTATGTGATGGGTGTTTCTTTTTCACGTTAGTTTTGATTGTTAGACGGATCCTGTTAGACCCACGATAGTGCCCCTGCTATATTTACAGTACATCATTTAAAAACATACACCTTGTGCTTTTCATAGTTACAACAAGAGGTGCACCGTTTGTCAGGGCGTAGCCTCATGATCTGTTCCTGAAGCAGCTAAATGAAATTCAGCCACCATTTTGTTATTATTTACACCATATATTTCACACTGTGACACGTCAAAACACCCTCTGTGGAAAAAGGCCTGTTGCACAAACATTTAAAAGGTCCATCATATAAAAAGAAAGCAACACTGTCATCTGAGGCAATAAATCAGTTAAACCCCTGATGACACAACAGACAGGCAACAGGGAGCCAAAGGACAGAGGTAAAGAGCACATAAGAGACATTCCAAAGGGAGATAACCAGCCAAGAGAGACTGAGTGAGCAGAAAGTAAGAGAGACTAATGTAAGAGAGAGGCGTCCGCGTCAATGGTCAGACACAAGAAGAAAGACAAGAGAAAGCGAGGGACTGAAATAGAAAGGCGAGGGAGAGAAAGGCTGCCGGCTATATGTGTTTACCCAGGCTGTAATTGCAGGGAAGAGAAGGCAGAGGAAATGTCAAGCTGCTGGTGGCAGAGGCACACTGGAGCTGAGAGGAAGCAGGCAGTGCGAGAGAGGCATCACACACACACACACACACACACACACACATACACAAAATGCCACCTTAAGTGTCTATTGTCGTGGGATAGGAACACACACAAAGGTGGGAATGGATGGAGCAAGGAAGGAAGGAGGCATGGGGAGGATTTCTCCTGTGTCAAAAGGGAGTTGAAATCTATGGTCATGTGTACAAAACTAATGAGCTTCACTGCAATACCAAATTAATCTGATAGATTGCAAAAATGATAAAGCAACAACTTTTAGTGAAATAAAAGCAAGTAAAATAACTGAGCTTATAATTACCCAGAATGCTCTGCCCTCGGAACGGGAATCCATTGAAGGTAAGAGGGTGGGAGTGGTCAGCTGTCACTACAGTAAGAGTTTCATTCTCGTTGGTAAGTTCAAGGCCCTTGGCGATAGCGTTGTCAAAGGAAACCGTCTCATGGAGAGCTACGGCGGCCCGGCCACCGTGGTGGGCCTGGTCAATACGGCCACCTGACCACACAGAGAGGGAGGGGTCAATTAGAGTAATGGCTTCATGCTCCGCTTGATATTTTAAGTAACAGAGAGGACAATTGATTCTTCCCCTCAGAAATATGAGAAGGTTCTTGGTTTAGGAAAATTGCTCAGTATCAGTTTAATTATATGATAGATATGACATGAAGATGAATTTTTCTGTGTTTAACTAACTAGTAAAATATCTGTAAAGAAAATGTGATAATGTGATTCAGCCTCTTGATCCAGCAAAATAGTAAAGGTAGATAATCTGAAAACCTGAGACTTCATACTTGGACTTGATTTGAGATTTAAAGAACATTCAAGACTAAACTTTAAAAATAACAATGTTATGTGCAAGCCAATGTTATTTTTTTATATGAGCCAGTCATTTTAGAGGACAGCCGTCACAGACCTTAAAGAAGTGTAAATTACTATGTTTGCAAAGGACTCATGAGAAGACTCGACACTGTATTTCTCTTTCCATTGTTAGAGGTGAGTAAAAGAGCTGTCTCACATAGAATTGCATTTTAAAAGTTTATCTTGGAATAAAACATAAATTAGAGAAAGAGACCTACTTCCTCCAGCAGGGAGTTTTAGATTGACTCCCTTACTGGGGGATAAAACTAAAGTTTTTTTGGTTTTTCTCTTTTTCTTTTCTTTTTTTTTAACTTTAGCACATTCTTCCGTTCCTGTCCCCCATATTGGAAAGAAAAGTAGATTCCAGTTTAAAAGTTGTGGTCTCAGTGAGCTGTCAGTGATTGGGTGCACCATATGCCTGCTTCTATTTATACATTTGCCTGTTATTTTAAAGTCATTGCGAAGACACTCAGTGGCACCATGGAGTCCCTAGGCGGCTGCCTCAGATTAAAGGAGAGATGGATGAGGAGGCCAGCAAGGCAGCCGTGTGGAAGAGAAACACATCAGCCAACCACACCGCAGCAAATTCATTGAGCTGTATGCAGAATCAATGTCAAATCACCGGGTCCACTGCAGGTACACACTGTTCTCTAACATGGTGTTTTCCTGAGGTTGTTTGCTAGCAGAAACCAAGTTTATTACTTCAAACCAGAATATCATTGCAGAATTTACAATAATACAGATGTTAAAAATGTTAAAACATATTGATGTTGTTGCAAACCACAGCAATTATTATGTGGTTATTTAATTGACACTTGGGCCCCTTTTTTGATTATACCACGATCAATGGTTCAATCGATCCATGCAGACCAGCCATGTATTTTTTTCCCTATTTTTAGTGGAACTGTCACCTCTCTGGGGATTTCATCATCGACCTTTGCTGGATTAAGTGATGGAGAGTGTGTGAAGCTGTTGTCCTCACCCTCCACTAGCAGGAAGAAGCCTTTAGGGTTTTTCTGGAGGATGCGAATGGCCTTTTCTGTAGTTTCGACGATGGTCGGGTCCATGTCTGGGTTCCTCTCTACCTCAAAGTGCATATCACCTGGTTCAAACAGAGCTGGAGAGAGAAAAGGACAGATGAAATAAAAAAAGATGCAGCAACTTCGTTTTTCATTTTTGCAAAAATACAGCATGGTCTTTTCTTATCAGCCCACAGTGGAGGTGCAGGTGAAAGGAAAGACCCATTCCTTTCTTCCTACTACCACTATTTTCAGCCCAAAGGAAGTGATAAACCACAGTGAAGATAAAAACTGCACAGCAACAAGAACACCCGTTCCAGAAAAAGCATGATGACTGAACCTCCACATTTCCTCCACACCATCACATCACAAAGAAGACACTGTGCTTGCTGAGAAAATAACACTGTACATGAGACCAACTGTTTACTGTCCTGCACAGCACCAAATGGCAGACAGAGTTACCTGTTGGTTAGCTGGCGAACATGTTGAAGCATTTAGAAGTCAAAGATTCGTATATTTACTCTTGGCAGAAACCAAATTGTGCAAAAAGACTACAACTTGCACATTCGCTCATCAGGTGACCAGAAAAACAGTTTCAGTTTGTTTGGAAAGATTACGTTTTTTTCTTTATTACACAAATATCTTAACTCCAAGTGACCAAGCCTGACTCAAAGCTCCAGTAAGCCTGCAGTTATGGTTTACTGAAACAAAAAGAGCTCAGGTGAACCCTTGAACCCTTTATGTTTCTGCCTATATGTTAAGCTAGCAGTCAGTTAGCTTAGTTTAGCATATCAGACTAAAAACATTATGTTTTTTTGTACAGTATGTACAACACAGAATAAACAAATGAGTTATAACATGTTAATCTAAGGCTGATTTTGCTACCTATGAACAGATCCAGGCTAGCTGTTTCCCCTTGTTCTAAATCATAATGTTGAGCTAAGCTAAATGGCTCCTGGTTCAGCTTTACATCAAATGCAGACATTGGAGTTAAACCAATCTCCTGATCTAACTCAACAAGAAAGCAGATTGGCAAATAATGAAGCACAAATATTATTGTTATGGTCACTTGCATTTATAGCATGTGCGCTTATTTGGAAAAGGACAAGTTAGTTGAGAAAAATGCTTCGTGTAAAGAATTGCTATTGTTTGTGTGTGTCAATGATACAAACAGCAAAATATCTAAATTTAAAGTGGATACTGGTCAAAGACACTCTAAGGTTTAAGCTAAAAGCTGCCGGTACAATCACCTGGATAGAGAACAACAATTACTGAGTGCAGCGATTAAATAAATATAAAAATTACATGACAAAAATAAAAACAAAAATAATGGAAAAATTACAGCTTGATGAATTCACCATGTCTGTTATAGTAAACAACACTGTTTGACTGATGCTGTGAATGTTTTTGCACCTTGAACATTTTGTATGTGAGGTACAGATTGAGGGATAACATGTATTCAAGACTTCCAAGGACACTACAGTGCTGGAATTTAGCATTGACCTGGTTTCCTTTACACAAGACCATGGGATTATTCTATTGGATTTTATAATTATTGCAGAAACTGAATTCTTTGCCAAAAATGTGTAATTACATGTTTTGTTCAGCAAGATAATCTCCACAAATGAACAACACCACTATAATTTTTGATGTGTAAATTTAAATACCAGCATTAAAAAGCTAACAGTAGGCTTCAATGTCAACTCGACTAAGCTTCTTCTACACTGTACAAACACTTAATAACGTGATCAGTCAACTAGTTGGAGAGTTTCAGTTGATATTGTTTGAGTGGGCGCTTGTATAAACACAGCAAGGCTGTAAAGGAGACCTAGGGAGTACGTAGGTTTCACTGTTTCACGTGATGATGTTTAAATTCCGTGACAACCTCCGTAGTCTCATTAAGCCACTGAAGAGCAACCAAGCTTAAAAAATCATAGTTGAAGTTTTTACTGACATAACTGATGATGAAGAACTCACTTACCCATGAGGTAGTCTGTGGTTTCAGGGTCAACAGCATCAAAATCTGTTTTATTCCACACATAGTGGGCTACCTGTGGGATACATAGCACATACACACTCACGTACAGAGTTGGAGGACGAGAGTAAAAGTCTTTGTGCTCTTTCTGCTTGTGAGTCACTGAGTAAACTTTTCTTTGCTGTGTGAGTCAGTGTCAATTGTGCACTTTCCTAGAATATTCATGGTTTTCAGTAATACACTCTGTCAATACTGCATTAAATTGACTTTTGCACTCTGTAGTGTAATATATTATTTTTATAAATGAAAAACAGGAAATCTCCCAGCATGTAAAGTTACAGAGCACACAGCAAAACATAAATACTTTCTTTACTCCTGGGGGATTGACGTTTTTTAAGGAGTCTTGGATAAGAACATGTTAGACCTCATATGAATGAAATAATGCGTAAAATTTTGATGAAAGTGTGGCATTTTTCTTTGTTTTATGTATTAAATTGAGGAAGGTTGCAGTTTCCAGATCAGGTGACCCCTCTTTTAATTTTTTCCCCTCGATCTGGAGGAGAGAAAGTGAAATATGCAAAGGTGGCAGCCATGTTGTTTTTGATGTCATATATTGTGCGTGTTGAGAGATGTAGTTTACTGAGCAGTTTTACACAAAACTAATCAGGGCTTCTTTTAAAAAAAAAAAAAAAAAAAAAAAAAAAATTGCAACCTTAGTGATTTGTAAAATCATCTTTCAAACTGAGAAACTTAATTTGTTTAATTGATGGAACACATCAAAGTGAATCAAAAAATTGTTTGTCTCTCTCCTTTAACTACTGTAATACTTGCAGCTCCACTTAGGAGATCAACCACACAATGACAAATCAATAACGCCTTAGTACAGTGTCACATCACAACTGGGTTTTGCAGTTTTGTAGTTTTGCATCCTCCCTTTTGTATGAAACTCTCTACTGACTCTAGTTAAACAAAAGTGTTACCTTTCCAGTTTTCAAGTCCTGCCATTCATTGATGAGGTTGCGTCCATCCTCTCTTTGGCCTCCTACAGAGTTATCCATGGGGTATTCTGGGTCTGTAGTATTAAAAGGTGTCATGTACATCCTACCTCCACCAATGATCACCTGTGAAAAGACCCAGAAGCACAAGGACACACATATAAATGTAATATTAACCATTTTAAAAAGAATACCATGATACAAGTTATGGAGAACCTTACATCGATGTCAGTGTTAGAGAGGAGCTGGGAGGAGATGTCGGTGCAGTTGTCCCTCTTGGCAGCGCTCGGCAAGTCAGCATCACTGTACCAGCTCCTGCTAGCGCTGTGGGCATAGGTGGCTGCTGGTGTGGCATGTTGCACGCGTGTGGTTGTCACGATTCCAACAGACTTGCCTACAAGATCAATTGCGTCATGCTCTATGTACATTAGGTGAATACAGGCCTTTATGCATGGAATATGCCTCCTGCTGTATGTTTGATGAACATCTTTCAAGCTTAGCGAGGAGGGAGGTAGCTTGGCCATTACAACCTACAACATCCTGCAGATACTCCATATTATGAATATGCTGAGGTCGGGAGCAGTAAACGTACTAGTTCTTTTAACTAACTCAATGCCAAACTTTGCCTTTAAACCCCTCTAAGAGCTCCCCAGCCGCTGTATAAAAAAGACACTATGACACACAGCAATGCACTCCAGGGACACTGAGATGAACAGAGCAACGTACAGATTGCAACAATTTTCACTGGGAGTGTATCATTTTTCTACTGTTTTTCATTATTCTTACAACAAAAAATGTTCAATTTAAAAGATTCTACAATCACATTAATGTCTAATGAAATCTAATTAATGGTGGCTTTAAACAGTTTCAAAGTCAGACCCTCTCTCCGTACAGGACAGAATGACTCATATACAGTATATTCTTTACCTGTTTGTTCCAACGCTTTTAGTTAAAACTAAAGCTGATTACATAACGCTACTGAGTAACTCAGACTGCATTTCTTAATGGCTGCACCACATCAAAGCAAACGTTCATGCATCTTTTATATATAAAGTCTAAATCTCTGGAATGATTTGTGTCTTTGAACAAGACTTTAGTGTGTAATTTAATGAGTAATGGACTCTCTGGTGATTCACAGTAGCAGCTGAGGAGATTGAAGAGTAACTAAACATATGGCTGAAACTCTGTGTTTTGCTGCCATCTGTGGTCAAAAGATTTTTCTGCTATGGTGAAATCAGGAATGTGCTCTGTTCTACCTGTAACCATGTGTATTAACCATGTGTTTAGTCACACCAAAAAGTGATGTCACAAGGTCCTGGAGCACATCTGCAAACCACTGCAGCAAGGTGGGAAGTTACATTACAGGAGGCTCTACAATTGAAGTATTTTCTGTGGCAGTAGGATTGACATCTTTGTTGTTTGGACAAAACAAGATGTCCTCGTGAAAACTTCCAGATGGGCTCTGGCCACTTTATAGCATTTTACATACTAGGCAGTCAATTAAAAAATAGTTGTACATTTGTACAGTGAATATACTCTTACTGAATCACAATGTCACTTTAACAAAGAAGTAAATTCTCTTCTCAGGTTGTTTTAGTTTAATGGTTTGGAAGATTTTATGTCAAAGGACAAAAACAGAGCTATTTTTTTCTAAATTCCAAAAAGTAATATCCCAACTTAGTGTGGTAAAGCTGCTTTTCCTTCCCCTTTCCAGTGTTGCAAATCTTCTTGGGACACAAAAAAATGGCCTAAATGATCCTATTTTTAATGTAAAGGTTGTTAATTTAAATATTTCAGTACTTTTCTGAAAAGGACAGTGTCTATATATATTTTTTTATGACACATTAACACAAACATATTCACAAAGTGGAATGTCAGCCTTTAGTGCTGTGCTGGGGTCAAGGCCATGGTGTCTGTGTCTGTGTGTGTTGTGAGATATTTATGGCCATTGATAACAGAGAAAAATGATATGAGTTCATTTTTCCCTGTGCAGCATATTAGCCTGTAGTTTAACCTGCGACCGCAGGCTGCTGATGCCCCCAGCACCCTGGTGGCCCCCTGTAATATCACTGTGATGCAGCGCCGCTGCTTACCGCAGAGCACTCAGCTGTAAAATAGGGTTTTGCTGAGGCCGTATAAGACCTGAGGGATTCTCTTTTGTCAGGAGCCAGAACTAAAGCGTGGCAAAGCATGGCTGTGTCAGGTATCCACCTGCTCCTCCACAAAGTGTCACAAAATCCCCTTTGTTGCCTCAATCACAGCACCATTTCAAGACATCTACATTATTATCTCATCAGTACTGTCTGTGCAGCAATGAGCTGTGTTTGTTCTTATGAGTCTATTTACAGTACAGTTTCAAAAAAACTCTATCACTGGTGTAACACCTATTGTGTTAGTTTAGCATTTGTAGCAGGCTGGTCAAAAGTTTTTACTTTTGAGTTTCGGTTTAAGCTTTTTGTTTGTTTGTTTGTTTGCATTTTTGTGTTTATTTTTTACTGTGGTGGACTTACCAGCATCTTTAGCCCACTTCAGGATGGACGTGACCTCGTTGCCCTTCTGGCTGCTGCAGATTCCATTACGAGCTGCTGCACCGACTCCAACAATGTTCAGGTTTGTTTTTACTCCGCACAGATACGCTGTGGCTGTGGCTGCACTATCTGCAATCTGAAAGTCCACACTATAGGTCTACACACACACACACACACACACACACAGACACGCACACACACGTAAAAAAATAAAAAAATTGGGCATCAATAATATATGGCCTACTGTTACACAAAAGGGGCTTAAACTTTAATGCTGCCCGATTCAAAAATTTCTCTTGTGACAAAAAAATAAAGGAAAAAATAGAGCTTCTTCTCTTGAAATTACCATCTACAATAACTGAATTTTTCCAACCTTATATCTTTAACAAACATTGTAGAAACTCTTATTGAAAAACAAAACATGAATTATTACTTTTGGTCAATGACACAATATATAAAGTGTGGGTAAAATAATGACAAGATGGTAAATCACGGCAGACATAATGTGCAGTGTAACAATAGTTATATGCATATACCATATACAGTACAGAAACTTTAACAAACTACAGTTGACAGTAGGATTTAACATCAGGCTACTTGTTTTGCTAAGTGTCTGTTGGTCTCACTACTATATCATTGTTAGAAACATGTTTACTATTAAGTACATTTGAGTACATTATATAAGGGTAGTTTCATTTAAGACCATAAATGTGGTTTAGTAATGGCATTTTAGAGTACCTGAGTACAAACTGAGAGAGAATATTAAAGAGTATTAAAGAATACTAAAAGATATTGCGTACCTTGGCTAGTCCCACATGAGGGAAGGTGTCCATGGTCATCACAGTCTCTTCTCCAGTCTGGTTCTGCAGCTGTCCCTTTAAGATGCGAGCTGCTGTGTAGGTTGTTATTCCCATGCCTGTTGCACACAACACACACAAACATCTCTTGTTCATCTTCAAACCCTAAACACTCAGAACCTCAACTGTGATCTAAATGTTTTTTTTTCTGCAGTGTGTGTATGCTGTAAAATTTTTCTTTGTTTCCTCTGAAATAGTTTTTTGTGTTGCACATGACTGAAGCACTCAAGAAACAGGGACATAAGCTCCACTATTCAGTTTAGAAAGAGCAGGTCAGACACTAATTCCTGATTCTGCTTACCTTTTCAATCTGACAGTCTTATCTAGGTGTGAGAAAATGACAGTGTCGTGCAACCTACCATCTCCAAGGAACAGTATGACGTTCTTTGCCACATTGTAGTTGAGCCTCCTATCCAACACCGACTGCAAAGACTCTTGTGCCCGTGACCTCCAGAACTCTGGGTTCTCCTCCTCAACTGCAGGCAAAACACACACATCAGACTGGTTTTGGTTTTATTGGCGTAAGTTGTGATGTTTTTTTCAATTTTTTTAAAGTTGGACCTTTGGGAGAGGGTTGTAGGTTGTTGTGTGTAAAAACCAAAAGGTAAGCAATAGTGGCACCAAAGCTGCAAATTCAAGCACAACAATCATGTATCTCAATACAGCTATTTTATTCTTTTTACAAACTATGATCCTAAATGTACGATCTTAGATGCAGAGAGCCATTCGGTGCAGAAATCAATGTGAGCTGAAGAAAAAAGAACAAGCTGCCGTTGTTCAGCTCTTTAGGGACTTGATTGTTTGTGTATTAGAAGGTTTGTTTGCCACTGCCATAACTCACTCACATGCCCTGTTATCTGCTACGGTACATCTGTCTGGGTTGTAAAAGGTAGTTTGGATGCGGTAGTCCACTAAAAAAGAGTCATGGCTGATAGCAGCAAGTTGCATAACTCCACAAGTGCTGAGTGTGCTGTGAAAAGTTTGGACGCCCCTAACAAAACAATCAGATAAGAAAGTGTACAACAGAGTAAACCATTGTAAAGGATGAAAGGAAAGGTGGAAGCTGAGGGACCATTAAGGGGAAAAGGGGACACAGAAACAAGGGTAAAACACAAAGTGTGAGGAGAAAGTCAGCCCTGAATGGATGGTAATTAGTTTTAAAATAGTACAGAGAAAAATAGAACAGAAATCTAATTTCAGGGTTAAAAGGTGAGAATAATACATCAAATTTGACATTTTTGGGCATATGTGATCTTCACGAAATAACACCTAGTTTGTTTCAAGCTGAAGAAAAAGGGAACGTTTACATTGACTGCTGAAAAATTAATGAGATTTATGTGCAGAAAATCTGCAGTTGAACCACTTAAAATAATTTAAATACTGAAACGATTTATGAAGGGGTGTGTTCACAAGGGGGGCCTGGGATGGCACTGGCCACCTCTAAAAAAATCTGATTTACCACCATAAGTGCCACCCAAAATATTGATCTGCTTATTGAGAGACAAGACCTCAGTTACAAGTTTAACAAGTTTTATTTTAAAGCTTTACATTATATAAACTACTGAAATGTTACTTATTAAAGAAGGTATAATAAATAGTAAATTGATTCTTTTTTAAAATATGCGTGCATGTGTGAGCACCCCTTTGCATAAGTCAGTGCCCCACTTGAGCTCCCCAGTTCAACTTCAGGCGAAGTGGAAGCACTGAAAGCACTTCAAGTGTGTGTACTCTAAGAGGTTGAAATGTCTGACCTGAGAGTTGGTTGTCAGCAGAAGAATAAATAGCTGAACAGTCAATTGACATGTATGTAGTGAACGCAATTGAGGTGTCAGTGGAATGTAAGTTAATGATAGACAGAGACATTGAGAATAAAAAGGAAACTAAGGGAAAACTCTAAAAGGTGTGAAGAAATTGAAATGACGTGCAAAAGTGCCAAATATGAAGTGTCAGAGGATGAGCTGACAAGGCTCAAAGTGAGGGGTGAAACATTCTAGGTTTGAGCATTCAAAGCTGCAAAGTAGGTTGAAAAAAGTTGAGTATTTCGAGAAGTATGAAAGACAGCAAAAATCTAAATAAAAGCACAGCTCCTGAATGAGTTGGACATTTTCAAGCTTGACTTTCGTGTCCAGGAGAAATGATAATGGAACCTCTCAAGACAATGTATTCTGTAGAAGAAGTTCAACAATAACAACAAAATAAAAAATAAAAATTTAACAGTCTAACAGCATCACTAAGGCAGGTCTTCTTTTTGTCTTACCTTGGGCACTAGATGATCCAAATGCAAACAGCAGAACAAAAGCCAAAACAGTCACTCTGGTCAACTCCATGGTCACGTTCAGGCTGGAGAAGATTCCCTCTTACTTTACCAGAGATCAACTTATCACCTGAAATAAGCTTGTCACCGGTCACTTCAGCTGCCAATCATCGTAAGCAGCATATCATAAATACATAAACACCCTTAGGCAGTGGCAAATTTATGACCTCTGACTGAGAAGAGTGTGTTGTGAAAAGTTGGCAAAAAAATATGTAGGAAAGATATAAAAATCCACCAATCCAAACAGCTAACTGCCTGAAAGAGTAAATAATGCAGAGATAAGTTTCTGTATATTTGTCAGTAAACCTGACAAACAGTTTGAACCTGGGGAATTAATTATTGACAATAGTTAATGATTAATGATAAAAAATTATTTAGGGCATATTTATGATGCTGTGCTAAAGATCAAGAGAATAATGGTGAGTATGCTAAACAGCAATGGAAAATATGTGTGTGATTTTAATCATAAATGCACTGATAATCTGACAGATAATGCAGCATGAGATACAGTTATGTAACCGAGGCAGAGTCCACTGGGACTGAGCTGAATGGCACAAACACTCAGCCATCTATTTTGAATTAATACATTTTTCAATGAATACATTAGCAGGAAGAGAATATTTGTACCGGAAATTGTGTTTTGTTTGATTGCATGTCCAAAATTTCTCCATCGCGGATAGTGATAAAATAAGAGTTAACAAGGCAAATGATGCACAAGCTGGTTTTACTTATTTAACAGGTACCATGTGTCACACTGCTAATGGGACATTTATCAGAGCTAATTTTAACACCTAATGTTCCCAATGAGTTCACTGATTAGCCTTGCAAATGTGGATGGGCCACTGATGATGAGGGCGCTAATTTGTAAATATGCAAAAGGACTTTTTTTTCTCACCACTGTTAATGGAAGCAGCACAACAACACAGAGGGTAAAAACAGTGGAAGAGGGATATGATACCACATGTGAGCATCTCTTTGGTTTGACCCTCATTCATAAGAGAAGAAGAAAAGACTGTGAAACACATTAAAACTAGTGTGACTTACACAGAGAGAAGTTTGGGCTTCACCTTTTGAATTAGAAAAAGGTGGTACACCCTTAAATCAGCCAGAAGTTGTTCCCTCAAGCAGTGTTTTATAAGAAACACATACCTACTTCACAATATGTACACATTTTAAATCACATAATGAATTTAAACATAAATTGAACATTTAAAACTCTCAATTCCTTACTCCTGACTAATTCATTCAGTGTTACTTCATGAAGAAGTGACAGTCCATGTGAAACAGTACAAGATGTTTGTGCATTTTAAATATAATACAGACTTGTTAACTGGTCATCAATAGGAACATTTTATGTAGCTTCTCTTGGGGAAAAAAGCAATTAAAAGCCAACTTTTCTCAGTTTTTAAATGTCAATGCTGTTTGTAATGTTTTAAAGAGTTAAAAAATTTGATTTTTTGAAACAACCACAATAGTCGGGTCAACCATGTGCATGTGAGTAGTTGAGTGATGTAGTAACTGATACAAACTCCATCAGTATGACAAGGTGCTGGTCATCTATCCTGCACTGAGCCCTGATCATATGGAGGGATTTTATTTTGTCTAGCTGCCAAGGTTGTGCAGTGTTTTGCCCAAAGTTCAGTGTTCAACTGGGGGTAAATCACTGCACTTTTCACTGTCACTTTTTTAATCAGCCATCCAATCACAGTGGAGGAGGGGAGGGGCTAATATCTCAAAAACCAAAAGTCACATCCTACATGAACAAATGAACAAAGAACAGTCAGCTCGAACACACAGCTTTTTCTTCAGCTAGTCCAATGAACCAACAGGGCCCCTGGCTCCTGTAATAAGAGAATCCAGAGTTCAAGTTTGTAGGCAAGGTGTGTTTTTTAAGCTTCTCCAAGCACAAACCCATCCACCTCATGAGAAATGAATAACTTGCTACATCTTGTCAATGTATCACAGCACAAAACTTCAATGCCTAACAGAAATCAATGTTGCTTTCATCTGTATCACCTAAAACAAAACCAACATTTACGAAAAGGTATTTCTTTGTGACACAGCAAATAGGTGTACTAATAATATTCATTAGAATTATAAGAAAAGATCAACAGCACATTAGTCATTATGAGAAATTAACTTCTCTGTGTTTGTTCAACATGCTGCAAGTCTAAACTCAAGAGGCATTCATTTTCTCAGCAGGACAATTGTGAATGTTGGTGTTCTGCTGTTAGTGTCTGATTGTATCTGAATGTTCATGAAAGTGACTTTCATTTTAATACAACATTCAATAAAAGCACTATATGTTACCTTGTGCAGTAAACATGGGGCTATAAATAACTTTATGTTGAACCAACTCTGATCTCTCAAACTCAAACACACAAATATGCACAGGACCTGCCCACAGCAGAGTGTCACGGCTGAATGGCTTGATGTGGTGCGCTGTGTCATGAGTGGAACCGGCTGACATGTTGTCAATGATGCTGGAGCAGAGACGCTGTCACACTGTGTCCTCACAGGTGTGGGTCTCAGCTGCCAGCAGGACAGCAGACTGTTGCACACACACCCGCTGCCATCTGCTACTGAGTTCTGATTCCTGATGGTGTGATGTAAGCTCATTATTTCACTCTGCACACAGCGGTGTGTGTATGTGTACAACTGCAAAGAGCTCTGTGGGGAAAAAACAGGTTGTTGACGCAGAAGGTTGGGTAGAGCGAAAAAAGGAGTAAAACATAAGAAAAAAGGAACTGTAATGTTACAAGAAAACACTAAGTATAATGTGGTGAAAAAAAAGATTATAAAAGATCTGAATAACTTTAGAAAAGACTTAGAGTGTGTAAATAACCTTTTTTTCTTTCTTGCTTAGTTCAGAACATTGATTCCACAGCATGTCTGTGCACTATAAAGAAGGTAAGTAAGCTTGGTTAGCTTAGCATAAGACTAGAAACAGGAGGAAAACGTTAGCTTGGTTAGCTTATGTTTGAAGTTTAGTTATTAGGTTTCTATACTAAGTAAAATCACTATTAACAAATAAAGTGAACAGAAAAAGAAATGTCTAAATAACTTCAGTGTTTATTTTTGTAAAAAGAAACAATACATTTTTTTGACATGTAAAATGAAACTTATTGAATATTTTACGAGTGTTAGATAAGGCTGTTACATGCTGTATGTCTGGAGATAGCTAATATTGATGTCAAGGATACTTCAAGGGCCCTATGGCTTGGAAAGGTCATAGCAATCAAGTCAAACTCCCTCACTTACTGAAGCTGATTGAGCCTCCATGCAGGCTCACTCCAATCCAGAGGCTCTATATATTCTAGATTAATAACCTTGTAGTTAAAGGGTGAGCTTTTGAGATTTCCAATAACTCTAAGTCACTTCTTTAGAAAAAATTTGCTCTGTCTTTGTCCACACTGAGGAGGCTAAACATTGTTTACTGTTGGACTCTAATTCATTCCACCAATAGAAGTGACCTTTAGGACATGCTTTCCACATCGTCAGTTTTATATTCACTGATGTAGATAAGATTACATTTTTTTCAAGTATCTGAAGCCAGTCTGGTTGTCCTACTCTGAACCTCTTGATATACCTGTGCTTCTATGGTCAGCAAAAGGTTAGAGCACAAGAACACACCTAGGACACCTGGTGGACAGGTATGGAATCACTGCAGAAGAACACATACAGGTAACACACATTGGGCTGTTCAAACAATTGGGCCTACATCTCTTTACTTTCTTGTTTTCTTTACTTTCTTAGTCATATTTTTGTGCAGCAGGTCCCCAGGTAAATCTGTGACAGTTTTCACACTAACCTACAGCAGCATTTTTTTATTCATTGAATATTAAAGTCATATGAACCAGCCAGTAGTTGGTAAAATATGTTCTGGGATCGAAACTCAAGCACTGATAAAAATACTACTTGACCAAGTCCTTTGTCAAGTTACACAATTTGATACAAGAACTTATTCAACACTGTGCTGCTTTGTGCCCCAGCTGAAGTGTGAAGATATGATGAAGACTTAGGGCATACAGTTAAAAGGGTAAATGGTGTTAAAGATGTGCACACAACATAGACAAAGGAGACAGAGCAGATTTGTCAAACTGTCATCATCATATTGCATGAATGCTAAAAAGCATGTCTGGCAGCATCTCCTTGAGTTGACTGAAATATAACAATGGATGATGATTCTGATTCTGAAATGATTCTGAGGTTTAATTTACATGAAGTCTCTTCAAATTGCCTCTAACTGGATGAAAGTTTGAGACTTTCCCCATATTAGAGTAAGTTATAAACAAAGTGAAAAAGTAAGAGCGTGAGTGTGCGTTACAGAATATTTTCTGAAGTTGACGCAGATAGGTCAATGGGGCAGTAATGAAAAAATAATCACTTTTAGTTCAGGAACAGTATGTGTTTGGGCTCTGATAGGTTCTCTGCAGGAAACTTCCCAAGGTTTAAATGTTGTTTTCCCTTCTTATGAGTCAACAGTAGCTGACTCAGGCTGTCTGAGGGGCAAGGAGGAAAAAAAGGAAAAGGGCAGCAGCTGCATGTAGTGAGGGACCAGCAGAAAGTCTTAATGCATTTACTGTCATTCAGCTCCAATCCATGGTTGAGTTTAAAATAGCTTGATTATGTGACTCAGATTTAAAAACTTACAATTGAGCATTCACAAAGCTCTGCTTCAGTCAAGCTGTTTCAGCTA
>JAPZDY010000024.1:4077123-4087441 GCA_029783645.1 Ctenochaetus hawaiiensis
TCCTGCTATATCCACAGGCCTGCGTGCAGATGTGCAGGCTTAAACAAATATTAAACCAGAGTCTTCTTTCATGAAAACCTCCTGCTTTTTCATGTACTCAAACTGAATCCAGCTGAACTCCTTTATGTGTGCTGGGGTGCAGAGTAGCTGGAGGGTCTTACAGACCATGCAGGGTCTTCTCTCACATGCAAACTCCTTCATATGTAGCTGAAATGATCACTGATGTCTACAAATCAAACATGTCGCATCTACACAACACTTTCATAAAACTTGTAGACTTAAAATTGTTATCAGTGTACAATTGTTAATATGTGTATTTAAAAGCTGCAGTTAACAGTGAAAGAGCAGCATTTGAAAGAGCGTCGCTTTGAGCTAAATGCTAATGTAAGGATGCTAGGATGCTCACAGCTACATTGCTAATATACTGAGGTTTGGCAGATATAACATGTTTACAATGATCACCTTCGGAGTTAAGAGTAATGCTATGCTAAATTTTGCTAATTAGCAATAGAACTGATGCTGGGGAATGTTATTTGTTTTTAAATTTGAAAATGAAGTTTGATCTGATGCCCCTTGATGACAGCTCACAGGATCACCAAAGTCCTGAAGGAAACTCAAGAGAACCTTAAATCTGTTTATGAGGATGCATCACATGGGAACCAGTCAGTGTCATGTCATCAGACAAAAAGTTTGCGATTTACCAGAGTCATTAAGATTTATCTCCAGATTTGTTGCAAATGTTATGGCAGCCCATTTGATTGTTTTTGTGATAGTTTCCT
The DNA here is from genome assembly GCA_029783645.1 of Ctenochaetus hawaiiensis. Taxonomy (NCBI): domain Eukaryota; kingdom Metazoa; phylum Chordata; class Actinopteri; order Acanthuriformes; family Acanthuridae; genus Ctenochaetus; species Ctenochaetus hawaiiensis. The sequence goes on from JAPZDY010000024.1 coordinate 4,077,903, forward strand.
CTGAATCCTGTAATTTCAACCTCAAGACCACAGTGGTGGACTGACAGAAGGACACTCTGATCCCTGGAGCTAAAATGGCAAAACCATCTCAATATTTCCACATCCTTTCCTTGTTTATTATGTGCATCATCCTAGCCTTTACTCATCTTATCTCATCTGTGTAAAGACGTTGGGTGATAGACTTTGGACGGATGTCATCACCGCAGAGATGGTCTATAATTGAAAAGATGATGTTAACCTGTGCCTCCTTTGTCAGACTACTAACATAAATTGCTCACATTATGCTGGCCCAACTGGAAAAGATGGAATCTGTCAGTAGTGATGAATGTCGTTAAGCTCTCTTCCTCTGCAGTTTTTCAACTAACAAAATGAACTGTACAGGGACCACGTGGCCTCTTACCTATTTACAATAAGCTGTGCAAATATGCTCTAGAGGGTTCACATGGAGAGGAGAGATAGGTCCACCGGTGATGCAACAGCATAGAAAAAGGCATCAGAAAGCTGGGTCCAACTCACTGTGACACTGCAGCTGAGGGGAAGCAGGTTAAAGATAAGGTGATTCCCCCGAGGATGAGCATGTCAGCAGGGAGAGAGCAGGTCTCGTAACAAGTGCGATAAGCTGATAAGGGTGCTATGAAATGATGGGCTGACTCTGGGTTAAGTTAGATAGAGGTTGAGTTACAGTCTGCAGGGGTTTCTGCTGTACATCTATTGTACTGGAGTGCTGCTTAACAGAAAGCATGTGAGTTTAGGTGTTTGGTTAGAGGTGTTAGAGGTAGTTGTTGCTCCAGAAATCTGTGGGCTGTGCAGTAAAGCTCTGCAGTGATCAAAAATAATTGACCACCTAAGAATGTTGAAAGCAAAAAGGTCTAAACAGTTAGGTGCTGTTTTTTTTTTTTTTATTGGCCTGAGCAAAATTTGCTGAGCATACACACTCTTTGGGATCTGGATGTATTTCAGAACTGCTCAGCACAACCACACTTTCTATTCGTGGCTAGCTTTAGGGGCCGAGAGTTCAGGGCCCACTTTCCTCCCCAGCACTGATATTTCTGTACAGTCTGAGACATGAACTGGCGACCTTACCTCTCTGCCATGAGGAAAAATAACAAAACAGGCTTAACAAGCATGAGCTCCATGTAAACCTCCTGCTAACAGGAGGGGGAACACAGGGCAGCTTTTTGCAAAACTCTGTTGGGCAAAAGTGGAAAATTGGTTTCTGTGTTGCTGCTTTAGAATGTAGTTCAATTTCCAGGAGAATGTGCAGCTAATCTGACCAGCATTTCTTTGAACCGAGACGGGAAACTCGAGCATCAGGAGGATATTTTTTACCTCCCTCTTTTCTTGTTTGAATTCAGACAGATGCAGTGTGAATGTATGGAGTTTATAATGACTGTTTATCACTGCATCACCACTTATAACCCTGAACTCAGTCTCAAAGGTGCCTAGAAGTGAACACACTGGATAGAAGGCTGCCATTTAACTCTTCTTGATGGATCTCTTAACATGAAAAAGACTGAACAACTACCATAACTAATGCTGTGTTATGCTTTAAGAAAGCCACATGAAAACCTGAATAAAGCACTGTGCTGTCACTGGCAGTGTTTCTACAAGCAACAATCTGTTGACAACATATTGGCTTCAGTTCATTTTATGACAGCTGTCAAAGAGCTCTTACTGATCTGCACACTGAGCTGAGGTGTTTTGACAGACAGTGTCTGGTAGAATGATGTTCAAAGTGAGGCTCTTTCCCTTCAGAGGAAGATTTATAAAAGATGCTTTTTGGCTCATGAGGTTTGTTTTTATGTAGCAACTTTTTTGTGTACCACATAACCCAAAGACATAAACTTTAAAGATATATTTAATAAGATTAATCCTCAATTTTGAAACACTTGAAATGCAATGAACATTTTGCACTTCTTTTGCATAGTGTTAAATTTTTGGGGAATTTGTTGTTTCAGTTACTTTCTCGCTTTAAAATCATAAGTTTGCGTCCTTATTTTGTATTTTTACATTGCTTTTTGCTGAGTGGATACCCAAGTTATAGGTCTCTACCTGTTCATTTCACTTGATAAAAATTCTCTCATCACATTTCTGATATTCTAGCTTGCTGACATTTGTCTTCTATTTTTTGGTGCACTAAACTAGTGCAACCGAGTTTTAATGCCAGGAATGGATTACATGTCGTTTCATCTCCAACAGTGCTTCATGCTGCTGGTCACTGCTGTTCTGCAACACTGACACTATGACATCAGCTCCAAATCTCAGCTCAAATCAGTGCTTGGGCTATTACTTGGAGTCATAAATGTGTAAAGACTAGAACTTGTGGAAAATGCAGGATTAAGACAGATTTCTGAGGCTGTGGATGAAATTATTATTATTATAATATTATAAATTATTAAAATGTTGATGCAATTTCCTTCATTTGATCATTCAAATGTTAATGTTTTGATTAAGTATTGCAGTGCTCCAAATGTTTATTATCGAATAGAGTGTTTAAAATGAAACATTGTAAAAAGTATTTAATCACCACCAAATGAGACTATGAAAAAATAACTACTTGGAGAATACACGATGTGAAAGCCTAACTCTGGTCAAATCCTGTCTATGGAAACCTAAACAGAATAAAAGAGGGAACTTTTGCAAAAATCATTGTTATGTTTCTTGGCTGTTTGACCATCTCAAACTTTGCCAACACTTCTCTAACCAAACAGTGAAGGTTCAGGGACAGCCAAGTCTTATTTTCTGGAGTTCCCCAAGAAGTCCAGCACTGTAAAGCCCTGTGTTTGTGGCCAACAATCACTTTAGAAACATGGGGATGACTTCACAGATGTATCTTCCATTTCTGATGTGGAAATAGCTACCATTACATCATTCCTCCCATCGACCACAGCCCTTTTCCTCATGGCAAGCTGAACAGTTTTTGCCAGTAAAATGTTTGTACAAACGTTGTGCCTCAGAAACATGAAGTACTATTGGTGTCCACCCTACACCTCTGAGTAACTGACAGCACCCATGAATTCAGACTAGTCTGCAAGAATGCTAAAATATTAACCTCTCGGAATTACCAACAAGTCCACTTTTTATACCTTATTTAGGCTAGAATATGGATAGAAATCTAAAGTATGAGTCAGCAGATTCTTTTAAGACACCCTTTAAGAGGAAATATGATGAATTAGCATGCAGGCAAGGTTATGCATGTTAGTATGTTAGTATTATTAACTAAATTTACAGTTAGCAGCAATGCTCCAAGTTACACCACAATATGAAAAAATGCATGTTTCAAACTTTGAAAAATTACCTTTACATTTATACAGAAAATTGGTGGCAAAAACAGTGTTCCATCAGTGCTACAGCATGAACCTGTTTTCCTCTTTGCTTTCTGGGTTGAAGTATGATAGTTGTGTGCAGCTCTGTTGTAAGGCAGAACTGATCTAACATCAGAAAGGCCAGTCAAACATAAGCATGAAAACCAGCCTCAAAATTTTCTTCACCAACGCACAAATATGGCAGTTTTTCCTTTTTTTGGCAACAATCTTTATTATCTCTTCCAGTTTTGGATGTGAAAAGAGGCTTTATTTTCTTTAATTAAATATCTTTTTAATAAAGTAAAGCAAAAATATTTACAAATTTTCAATTAAATTGTAATCAATGACGGGTTGGATAATTACAAGCACCTTCTGCCAGCTGAGGAGAGGAAAATATAAATACAGGGAAAAGAGCATTTTTTTCTTTGAAAAAGAAGAGAACAGAAAACAGACAAACAAAAAAAAAAAAAGGATCCATCATATATTTACAGAACTCTCCTGAAATGCATTTCCACTCATGGAGGCAGAAAAGGCCCTAGGATTCGTACTGTTAAACTATTCTTAAAGTCCTTTTTCATTAAAGTGGATTTTTGACTGTATTCTTTTCTTTTCAAGTTTATATACCAATATTTTATCTTTTTAAAATCGGACAATAGGCTTTGTATGAAGGTGCAGCTGCGAGCCCTCGCTCTTGCTCTCCCTTTCTCAGTCCAGTTTGTTTCTGTTTTTTTTTTTTTTTTTCCATTTTGAAGCGCAGGAAAGAAGTGAAACAGACACGTTGGAGGGGATGCTGGGGTTGTGGGTGGGGGCTGAGGGGTGTCGGGGAAGCATTGTCACCTCCCAGCAGCAAAGCAGTCATTGTTCATCACCCCTCCCCATAGTGACACCATCCTCATAAAGTCTGTGAAATCTTCAGGAGTCCACAACCATTATTTTATCTCCTATCTGAAATGTCCGTTAGACAGCTCTCGCCAGTTTTCTTTGTAGTTTTTCTATTTTGTTACAAAATGCACACTCCAATCATCCAACACAGGAAAAAAAAAAAAGAAACAAAACAAAAAAAAACTAGCCGTCTACATAAGTGAGTCATGTAGATCAAACACCGTACATGTGACATGACAATGTTGCCATGTTGTGTCCACATGACAAAGGATGAAGTCATCAAAAATATAAATGTGAACAGCCTTTTAAAGTTTTTTTATATATCTGTCATTAAGCAAAGTATCTTGAATAGTGTTGCCGTGGCAAGTAAAAGCCATTTGAAAACAGGAGATAAACTTCAAAAAAATACTGAAGGAAACAGCATTATCTCCCACGGCTTGTAACGCTCCTCAGAATTCTCTCTCTCATATCTATTCTTTCTATTTAATCCTGTATTTTCATTTAATTCAAAAAAGACATTCTGTTGCGCAAGGAAAAACAAGAAACCCCAAAAAAAGAAAAACAAAAAATAAAATGATCGAATGTTCGATCCATAATACAATCTCTCCCAGTTGAAGAATTTTTTTTCTCACTTTTTTTTTCTGTTTATGCAGAAGGATTTTGCTGATTCAGAGCTCTCTGAATCGTCCACAGAGTATTCGCTCTCCCCAAGGATCTTCTCTGAACTCCCACCAGTTCTCCCAGCAGGCTGCGGGGGCCCTAGCTGTTGTCCGACTCGTCCTCGGCTTCGCGGAGCCAAGTGAAGAAGGCGGTGACGGACTTGAGGGCCACGCCCTTGCCCTGCTGCTCGGCGGGGTCTTTGCTAGACTCCCATTTGTAGAAGGCCTCCTCTTTGATCACATCTTCATCATAAAGAGTGTCAAAGAACATCCGCAGGAGATCTGATGGAGGGAAGGAAACAGGACATTTTCACACAATGTAGTTTAACAAAATTCAAAAATAGTTTCACAATAAAATGTTTTACAAGTAAAATGTTCAGAATTTATGGCAGAAAAGAAATTTTGTTAGCATCATTTTCAAAAAATAATATCCATGACAAATAAATGGATGTTGAGGACACAAACAAAATTTTAGAGCATCAGAAAGAGGTAACGTATGAAAGATTAGTAGTGACAAAGACAGCAACTAACTGGCAGGTTGCTCCATCTGAACCATCAGAGCCTGCAGGGCATACAGAGCCTGCAGCTCCTTCTGTTCGTCCTTCAGGTATTTCTGCAGCAGCTTAGCCCTCAGTTTGATCTGCTCACCATCCACCCTGTAGGGGTTCTCACCTGCAGGCAGATATGGTAGGAAAACTTCACTTCACTTCACAGAACTCCACATTTTCATGCAACATACGATATGAACTGTTACACTGGATTATATCAAGAAACTCACTGACATATTTTCATTCAAAACATTTCAGCCAACACCAGCTTAGTCATTAGAGAAAATCTGTCATATTCTTATCCACTATCAGTAGGTTACAATAATGAATGTAAAGGGCACATGCTGACTCACAGATGACTGCTGACTGGCAGATGCATGTCATCAGAGCTCTGACAAACATGTTGGAGGAGGTCTGCTGCTCATCCAGGTTTGCCTGCAGCACACAGACAAACGTATTTACACACATGTGGAAAACGCAAACTTCAACCCACAAAAAGAAACGTGCATTAGCAGCATGATTGTTGCAGTTTGGATCCTGCAAATTTTGATTCGCAATTTCACAAAATCAATTATATTTATTTTAACAAAGTATTTATAGGGCATTTCTTCTTTCTTATGTTCACATCTAAATATCACAGTCATAACTAACCTTCTTTTTACTTTTAAGAAACAGAAAAATATTAGCCCATCTGATGTTAATAATATGCAGATACAAACATAAGGTCATGTTCCTAGCGAAGGCATGACTGAATTCCGTTATAAGACCAGAGAAAAAAGATGTCATTATTCAGGCTCTTCCTGTTGCTGGAGGTCATGTGACTCCCAGGAGGCCAATCATTACTACTTATTTTGGGCCTGTCCAAAAGTAAACATTTTTTGGCGTAATATTTATTTAGAATTAGTGACTTTATTTGGGTCAGATATCACATTTAACTGGGACGAACTTCTTTTTGGGCTTACACACTCTATAACTATGGGTGTTAAAGCAAGATATCTGTTTGTTGTACTAAGTTTGGCTGCTAGAAAAGCTATTACCAAGAAATGGCTTATGCCAGATGCCCCATCAATAGAGGATTGGTACGACACAATTTATGAAATATTTGTAATGGAGAGAATAACTTTTTCTCTGAGACTGCAACAATCCAAATTTGAAGCTATTTGGAAAGATTGGAAAAGGTATATTTCCCTGAGACGCCCCTCTTTTGTTTAAGATTTATTTAATTCACCCGATTGTCTTTACATTAAGGTCATTTTATTCTTTTATTTTAATGAATACGCCCCATGTTTATGTTGTATTTGCTTTATGTAATTGTATAAAATGTGTTGTGAAAAAGAAAAAGGAAAATGGATCAGTGTGGGAATACAATTATCTGTGATTAAGAGGATTGTATCAGATGAATTGCTCATGTGATTCCAAATAAAAGAAACAATGTTAAAAAAAAAAAGACCAGAGAAAAAGAAAAAACCATGAACGGAACTAATCTGAAATGTAGGTGAAGGTAAAATGTAATCAAAAGTTACACACAAGCTGAGACACACACCTCAATCCAGTCAAAGATTCTCTGGTTGTCGGCCTGGTCCTGGATCAGTCTGTCCAGCTGTTTGGCCAGCTCTGCAGAGCTCAGCTCTTTCTTTTTGCTCTCCTCGGACTCGTCGCCCAGTGTGAACTCCACATTCTACAACAGCACAGAAACAGGCCCAGGCTTCACACTCAGCTTTTCAACAGTCTTTATGTTACCTCTACTCACTCAATTTTTCATTTAGTGTCTAAAAACAGACTTACTTCTGACCACAGAAATAGGGAAATAAACCACAGTACTGAGTTTTGGTGTCTTATAATTTATACAAAACCAAAATAAACCCTTACATTAAAAGAAAACCTTCAAGCAAACCTTCTGCAAGATTTTTATACTACAGAACTGTCTAATAGCCATACAATAAAAAAATGATGAATAACAGCTGTTTAATATTTTAAAGATATATTGTAGTGCATTTCTTCAGTTAGTAATGATGAAGCTTGTGTGCGATCACTCACCTTTTCTGTCACAAATTTGTTGACGTCTACGTCCTCAGGGAGGAAGTCTTTCCACCGGAGGCCAGCCTCCCTCCACATTGTACCTGCCTTTTTATGGCTCTGATGAGGGAGAAACAGACTGCATGTAGAATGATGGACACTCTGACCACATGATATACATTTACTCAGTGTTTCATGTTTCTCAGGCTTAAAGCAAGTCCTCAGAGGGGTGGCTGAGTGATTTAATATTAAGGCTGGGAAAAAAAGTGCTAAAAACATAGCTTAAGCTGAAGGCTACAGGCCTGTTGACAGCTGTGACACATCTTGCAACCTGATTTAGAAAGACAAGAGCACCAAATCTAATTTGAATTCTCATGTTACCATGAAGCATCAAAATGGTTTAAAAATGCATTATATATTGACCCTTTCATAAGTTGAAAACTGGTCTAATGCTCGCCTTTGTAAGCAAGCTCAAGCACCAGACTACCGGCAGAAAGAATATGCAAAACAACTTTCCCTCAGACTTTATAATGCTTGTTCCTGTGTTGCTCTCTTAATAGCATGTCGTGCATGAAAGGCCTCCTGTTGTCAAACAGTTGCCACAGAATTCCAAAAATGTGAACAATATGAAAACAAAACAATAAGCTTTTTTCATTGCAGTGCTTTACTGAGCTGACACGTGGCTGAGCAACGTTTTTTTTACTAAGGTTTTCATGGATAAAGTAAGTCTGCCTTAGAAATATAGATATAGAGATCCATGTAATTGCTACATGACTTGGTGTTCTACCCTTTTTCAAAAGTTTTTTCCTTCCTGTCAACACTCTCTTGAAGCCAAATGATGAGTTTATGTATGAAAATGGCTGAATTCAAATCTTGTGATGGCACAAAATGTATCAATTAAAAATGTTTTAAATCTCTATGTGTTGTCTCCAATACAATATAACAGAGATGAGGGATTATAGCTGCTTCTCACCATTCCTTTGCAGAGTAAAGTGAGGGTGTGGACCAGCAGGACTCCAGCTTTGCCCAGAGGAATCAAAGGCTTCGAAATCTCCCTGGAGGCATAAAAGGTCAACATTAGTAAGACAAATTAACAAATAAAAGCAACCCAGAGTTCTTCCCTTGCAGATTTCTAACATTTTAATGGGCCAAGCGAGGCCTGGGACTCACCTGAAGAGTTCTCCCATGGGGATGCCTCCCTCGTGGAGCATGGGAGTAATCAGTTCTCCCAGGTACAGCCAGATGTGGGGGATGTCTATCGCCATGTCTTCTGCCACCTCCAGGATTTCCTGAAGCCTGAGGAAACACACACACACACAAATGCAGTGCACTTGTTTAAAATTTGATTCAAGATTTAAAGGATGAGACACATGTTGAAAAAGACTTAAGACATGAGAAAATGAAGCAATACGACATCACACTAATACAACTTAACAGAAACTGATTTGTAAGATTTTTCAATTTAAGCAACGGCTTTAAAATATTACTTTTTACCTAACAAAGCCATGATTTACCCTGTGGCTTCTGTTCATTCAGTTGCTCTAATGAACTTCAGACAACACTCTGCTGTGCTTTATGAAGCTCTGTTATGATTCATCCTGCAAAAGGATTTGGTCAACTGCACTTCATCTTGGTTTCATATATTAACATAAAAGATGTGCTTTTTCAAAACTATTCATGTGTTTTCTGTAAAACTCAAAGATACATTTTATACTCAAAACAAAAAACTACATTCCTTCTTTTGAATCACCTCTGTGAGGTTCATACTGACCCTTTAAAGTACTGTGATATCGGGAGGATATCTGATTTTATGAGCTGGTGCAGTAGCAGGCCCATGTGCTCCCTAGCAATGGTGCTGCGCTCCAGCGTCGACTCAAGCCCGTTTCGTACGAACACAAAGAGCAGCTGAGTGCTGTTCATCTCCTGCACACACTGCAGCGCCTCCTGTTGGGACGGATAAGGACAGAGAGATTGTATTAAGTGCTGTGGCACTCCATGACTCTGATCAGGTGCGTGCAAGCTTCTGTAAGGATGTAACTGTGCCTGTGATATATACCGTACTTTTCAGACTATAAGCCGCACCCACTAAATTTAACAACTAAAACCACTAAAGCTGTCTTCTTCAGTGT
>JAPZDY010000024.1:4087541-4097550 GCA_029783645.1 Ctenochaetus hawaiiensis
TTTATTTTTGTCCATAAATTAGCCGCATCATAGTTTAAGCCGCAGGGTTCAAAGCATGTGAAAAAAGTAGCGGCTTATAGTCCGGAAGTTACGGTACAAAAAAATTCAATGAAAACAGCGTATGCAGGTGCTTCCGTGTTATCATTTGTTATTTCATCCATTGAAAAAGCCTTTCTGTTCCTCCTATAATCAAAGCTGCATTTATTACTGCTAATCATTTTTTTATTTTGCTTTTCCTTTTTTACATTGTGAGTATTGAAATGACACATTATTATGGGTCTCTTAATGTAAAGTAGCAACAGAAGGAAGACAACAAGAAATAAATGTGAACTCATCTGTGAGGAACCATGGTTTCCTTTTCATTTAAAATGTAATATCAGTGTATACCTTCATGTCATTAATATGGAGGTATTCCTCGATGATGGCTATTGACTTTTTGTTCAGCTCCTCCTCGGTCAAGGCAGGCTTGGTGGGGGTGTGGGGAGGTGGGGGAGTGGCAGCTGTCTCCCTCTTTGCTGTTCAAACACAAAGAAAAAAATTTGGTTTCAGGTCCCTTTAACAAGGCTAACTTCAGCTACACATGCATGAAAGGTATGAATTAAATTTACATTTTTTTGTTTTTGTTCTAATTTTTTCAAGCATTGCATATAGTTCAGGGTGCATTACAGAGTTTCTTGGGTGCAGATAACCAGCTTTCCATACCAATATTACAAAAAAACACATTCTGTGTACGTGGAATTCTTAGAGTATTTTTTTTCCAAACATGCAGGTGAAGTCTGAGATCTCTGAACAAAGTTTTCAGTGAATAATTTAAAACTTCACCACAGCTCTGTGTCAGGCTGCCTACCGTTCTCTTTGCTCCTTGCTCTCTCTCTGCTTCCTCTATCTCTGTCATCTGTCATGCTCGCTACTCTGCGGACAGGATCAGCCGACCCACGCTGCTCCCTCTCCCGGCTGCGTTCTTCATTCTCCCGGCTGAAGCTGCGTTTGGTGACCTGCAGCCGGTTTCGATCACGGTCATCCCGGCGCTCGTCCCGTCTGTCGAATCGGTCACTGCCGCGGTTAGAACGGTCATAGTTTTCACCCCGTTCTCTACTTGAGCTGTTCCTGTTAAAGGACAGAGGGAAAGCAGAGTGAGGGGAAGTTAACACGTCATGCAAAAAAAGCTGCAAACTCTGAGTGATCCCACAGCACATTTGTTGGTGTAAATTCTGTCTGAATTCACTGAGTTGTTGAGAACTGTGTCTGTTCCTCACCTCTGAGGTACTCGTCTGTCAGAGTCCAGTGAAGAGCCTGAGGAGGAAGGCTGCTGTAAGGCGGAGAACCGGTTCAGAGTGCTGGTGGCTGGACGGCTGCCTGCCTCCGAGCCTGGGAATGAAAATACACACATCGTAAGTTTCAGCTTTGAGGTGCTGCACTAGATACTTGATGTGCAACTTTTTCATTTTAGGTAACTTACCAGAGTCTGCAGGTTTGGCGCTGGTGCCACCACTGCTGCCTTTACCCCAGCTTCCCCATGTGCCTTTACCTCCAGGGGCAAGCAACTGATTGTTGAAGTCAAGGACAGGAGTCTGAAAGAAAAGACGATTACTTAAAAACACACTCCCTGCTAATAGTACAACAAAGACTCTATAAGAGACTATCAAACTGATTAACAGAATTGCATTTAACACCAAGTAAAGAGTTGCCCATTTCTCCTACCTTAGTGATTTTGCTAAGGCGAGAGGTGTCAATAGGTCGGTTCTTGGAGATGGGCACTGTATTCCAGCCCTCATCCTGGGGAGGAGCCCCACGGCCTGGGGTGTGAGGGCCCCCACGACCCCCGGGACCTCCTCCACCCATCCTGCCTCCAGGGCCGCTGCCAGACTCCTTCTTGGAGACTAGTGCTTGTTGCACCTTCATCTGCTCTCTGTGCTCCTCCATCTCAGCCTCTTTGTGGATCTGGTCGATAGTCTTGGGTCCCTGGTCTCCTCGCCGGGGAACCCAGTTGTTCTGGGATGAGGTGGAGAGAAAGATTGTGAGTGCTGAGCAGAGTGGAGCAGTAACTCATGCTGACAGGTTCATTTTTGACAAGATGTCCCTTTATGGGAGCTTCGAGTATTAGAATGAAATGTCAGTCAAAAGTTCTTAAAAATAGTATCAGTATATCAGTTTTTTTTTCCTCATTCAGGATTTACATCTTAAATGACAAGCTCATTTTACTTGGCACGCTGACCTAATCAGACTGATAAAATTTTTTACTTTCACTGATGAAACAATCAAAGGCATCGAGGAGAATAAATGCCAATCCACTTTTGTGTTTAGGGGAGAGAATTCAATTGAGAGTGATAGAGGGATCAACATTCTAGTGACTCTTTACTCTTCTCTTCAGCGTTTGCCTTGAAGGAAAACAACAAAGTTTGTGTTTTTCACAGTTAAATTTGGCCAGTATGCTGACTTGGAGCAGCTGATTTTGGCCTGTAAAAACACTAAAGACAGCAGGTTTTGTAACACTGTGTGGGTGGGACTGGGAGCCTAACTACAGTACTGCAGCATTCCTTCAGAGAATAAGCAACAACATTAAAAAGGGCTGGCTTCATAACACTAAACTGGAAATGATTATGAGACACAAACTAATGAAAACATGAGATGCTCTCTCAAATGAACTGGTTAAAGGCATGTTAAGACAGCCAAAAATAGAAGTGAATTAACATGCTGAAAGAAGAGAGGGTGGAAACTGTGTTGATCAGTCTGTGGCAAAGACCAGCTCTGTGTTTGGGAGCTGTGCTGCATTAAAGACGCTGAGAAAGATATTTTTTGGGTGTCTCTGGGGCTATATATGACACTATGCTCAGTCATCTATATGTCCAGCAATAAAGAGTGTTGTGATCAGATAAAGTGTCGCTTTAAGGATGATTTGAAAAACTTCTTTGTTGACACACACACACACATTAACAATCAGAAACATTTGCTCACTGTGCTCCAGTGCAGAAAGCATAGATCAACACTAAGAAAATAAAGCAAAGAATATGCTACACATGATCATGCAATAAGATGCTAAAGAAAAGAGCTTGGAGAACACTGATCCTTCATTTAACAGACATTCGATAGTATGTTTTACTTTAAGTATTCTGGCATTCAAATGCACATGTTAATCATCTCATGACATGTGGTCAGCTCTGCTTGTAACCCCTCTGCTTGAGTTGCAAGAAACAATTACAATTTTCCAAGCTTTCTCTATACAAAGTAGCACGTGTTTACTGTAAACATATTTGTGTCTCTCCTGTTAATTACCCGTCGAAGGTCCAGCACATCCTGTAACATGAAGCGAATCCTGGAGGTAGTCTTCCTCTCCTTTATGATTTTTTCCATCTGATTGAAGTACTGGTCCATACGAGGCTGAGGATGACCACACCAGTTTGGTCAGTCTTTCTCATTTATAAGAGCTCATATCAAAACTTGAACCAATAACTCTTTAATGAGCATGCATATATACCTTGGCCTTCTCAAAGTCTAGGTCCTTGCCGATGGTTGACAGCAGTCTACACAGGCACTCCAGGGACTCCTCGTCATGGTTTTTGAGCAACTTTACAATGCAGTCATGCATGATGACCTCTGTGAGCATTTTAAGCTTGAACAGCTCACCAATGAACTTGATGTTGCCCAATGAGCGTCTCCTAGCTTTGTCTTTAGCTTCTTGTAGCTCCTCTATGAGTCGCTGCTTCTCCTCCTCCTGCCAGAGACACAGTGCAACATATTTAATGATAATAAAAAACAAGGCATCGCTGAGGAAGGATAGCATCTCGTATTTTTTACCTCTGAAGCAGCCTCCAGTTCTCTCTGCTTTTTCTCAAAGATCTCGTCATCATCCTTATCTTTTTCAAACTCCTTCTGGCATCGATTTAACAGCAGCTTGCGGAAATTCACAGTGTTTCCCGGCTTATCTATGGTTTGGACTTTAAGCTGCAAAGAGAAGAGAAATGTATGGGAAAAAAAGCCAGCGTGTTGGGTTCTGCAGTTTAAATCACTCCTCACTTCCTTAATAGCGTCACTTTGGTTAGTGGCCAAGACACATGACAGTAATCTAAGGTCATTTGAGAGGCATTCCTAAACCAGGGCAGTCATGATTACCACATCACTGCAACAAAGGATAATATATTGTACCGGCTACTTTGCATATTTTATGATTTGTGAAGGTACTGTTTCTTAGTTTTTTTGTTTAATGTATTTGTTTAGTAATCTGGATTATACATACAGACTACACTAAAATGGAGTTACCGTGTCCTCTTATGAAAGCATTTCAGGTTTTACTACAAGTTAAGTTAAATGCAAAAAAATTGACTATTTTCTCTAGGACTTTTGTATTTTAAGAACATTTTTCCAAGGATTGATCAAGTATATTTATTTTCAGAAAGTCTTTTCCATAAACAGTCGCAAATTTTATGAATTACTATGCCAAAATGGGCTTGTGTTTATTTATTTTTAGTCCCCAGAAAATGTAGAAACATCAAAAAATTATACATGGGTTTTAAAATTTCAGCATTGGACTTCCACTTTTTCATATGAACAATGAGATGTATATGGGTTTTCAATTGACACACCATATCGTAACAACACACCTCTAAGCTCTGTGAGCAACCGCACAAGTGAACACCTTAATAACAACAGTTCACTAAATGTGCACATAAGACAGTATCAAAGCTTATTTAACATGTATTTCCATATTGTGTGAAGAACTACTTACCCCCATAAGGCAACGACACATGTTGGCATAGGCCACCGAAAAGTCTGGCTCGGAGATGGCCTTCTCGAAGGTAAGGTCTATGACTCCTTTCAATCTCTCTTCAGTATCAACAGTCAGTTCTGTCACCTGTTTCATAAGCTGTTGAAACTTTTGGGGGGTCAGTTTGTTAAGGATGCTGCGAACTCGTTTAAACAGCTCCTGGGTCTTAATCTGTTCTGGATCGTTTTCCTCTGAATCATCTGCTCCGCGGCTCCGAGTGGTTTTCTTTGCCGAGGGTTTCCAAGCCTTCTCTGCCTTATTCAGCTGCACGTCATCACTGAGTGACATGCTGGTAATGATTTTCCTTGGCTCTTTCCTCTGGATCTGCTGAGAGCGTCGCAGCCCACCGACTCCAATGCCCATACCTGGAGGCTAGAAGGAGACAATAGAGAAAGAAAGACTCCATCTCATTTAAGGGCTAAGAACATTAAATGAGGAGCTCTCGGATCACATGAGCAGAAAAGGTGAACTTACTGGTCCTCTGCCTCCTCCTCCCATGCCAGGCCTGCCAAGATTGGCAAAGGAGGGTGTGAAGTCAGGGCCACAGTTCATTCCTGGTAGACGACTGGGGTCCAGTTGACGCAGAGGGGTCTTATTAGCCTGAAGAGACAGAAAAAAACATCAAATGACACTAAATTCTAATATGATAGATCATATAATGAATCTAATGCTGTCATGTCCTTTAAGATGCTTGTCACATTAGCTACATTAGTATAAGTATTTCCCTGGTGAATAAACACCAGCAAAATTTACACTAATATAACAAAGGGTATGAAGTGTTTATGCAGCACAATTGAAACTGCAGCGGGGCAAATGCAAAGTGCTGAACAAAACGAGATGAGATGTAACTGTTATTTGAGAGGTTGCACCTTGTCTAGGACAACATCACTGATGGCAGGTAGACCCTCAGGCTTGTTCATGCTGGCTGAGATGAACTGGAAGCCCAGAAGAAACTCTCTGTCATACTTCTTCTTCTCCTCTGTGTTGATTGGCTTCCATTGATCTTAAGAAAAAATCAAAAGCAGAAAAATAAGCAGAACGCTCTTTTACTGAAGACATTAGCAACATTTTAAGGTACACCTTCTTTAATATCAACTGGTGAAACTGGGATATTGTTTAAAGAAGCAATGCACAGCTGAGCTGTACTGCAGAGTAAAGGGGGGTAAATAATCCTCAGGCTGTTGTTCTGTGGTGCCTCATAAAGTCCACAAGGTGGCAGAAAGGCTGACAAGTGAATGAGTGAATGAATGAATAGATACTGTATGTCCTTTGTATAACACATGGGACATCTGTGAATTCTGTAAGAGGTACTATTACGTAAGTAACAATCTCAAACGAAGCTAAGAAAATCATTAATTCAGAAAAATCATTGATTAAGAAAAAAGTTTGCTTACCACAGTTTTTGTTCTGTTCATTAAATAAAAATAACAAATAAAGTACAAAAAAAGCAAAGGATTTTGACCCTTGACAAATAATAGCTAACTGTGGCTTCTTGTTCTATTAAAATGCATTGCCAATGCATAACTGCAGTTTCCTACTGAGCAACAAACAACAGAAGCATGACCATGTCAAAGGCAACTCCCTTTTTTTTTTTTTTCCTAAAGACTAACCAGAATGTAGTTAGCTGACACATTGTTGGCCCAAGCATATTAGTAAGATAAGATCATTGTTCACATTGAGTTGCCAGCATAAGGCAGTGAAAGGTATCAAGGTTCAGAGACCCACCCTCTTTGTACTGATACTTCTTGTCAGTGGCGGTCGGCTCAGGAGGATCTGGCTGAATATTCTCAGCGTCTAGTTTGTCCTCTTTGTCCTCCCAGGTCAGGTCTGCCTCCTCTGGGGCAGGAGGTGAAGCAGCAGGAGGCTGGGTCTCAGGTGCTCGGGTTGGGGCTGGCTCTGGCTCTGATGGCACTACTACCTGCTCCTGGTTGAAAGATGGGAGAGGTAGTAGTGCCAGTTAAATTTAAATCATGGAAAGGTTAAGATTTATATCTTAAATAAAACAACCCTAGGTAGCTGCATCACATTTCAGAAACAGTGAGACTTCTGTTCTCACTGGACTGCTACATTTAGTAGTTAATTTGAATTATACGCTCTGTCAATCTCCACCTTTACCAGCTTCAAGTGGTTTGGAGCAAAGTTGCAGCAGATTTACTGGTTTCAAAAGATATAACAGTAGTATAAAAACTGATGATTATCATATCATTTGCATTTGCTTATCTATAGTTTTGATTTTGACCATATCTGTTACATTAAAATATTTGACCCCTCTGTTTCTTATCCCTCTGGGCTTGTTGCGAGCGATTTTATTTATGTAATGACATATACTGTGGTATTTACCAAGGTCAAGCAGTAAAAAAGTCTAATAGATGCTGCTATACCTTGGAGTTCTATGCCTAAAAGCATAAAAATAAATAAGTAAATGTTTTACCGCATACACACACCTCTTTAAAGGCATCCAGGAGGTCTCCTACTGCTTCCTTTTTGTTCAGATCCTTCATCTTCCTCTTTTTCTTTGGCACAGACACAGCAGCTACAAGAAGACAACAGCCTCAGATCAGCAAAAACATCTGATGGAAGAGTTTCCATTTATGACGTTGAGGATGAGGATTATGATACATAACTTTGAAATAATTAGCATGGTGTAATTAACTGACCTTGCATAGTAGTTTCTACAAGGGTGGGGGTGACTGTTGGGGGGGGGGGAGTGTCCTCCCGCTCCTCTGCTGAGGGAGGGGGAGGAGTGGGCACTGTTTCTGGGGTGCTTTCAGTTATGGAAACCGTCTCTGCAGAAGATGGCTTCTCTTCCTTGGCGGTGGGCTGGGGCACTGGGGCGTCTTCCTTGGCATCCAGAGCAACTGGAGGAACTGCGTCGAGGACCTCTGGCTGGGCGGGTGCTTCCTGAACAACTAGATCAGCAGGAATCTCTTGGACAAGGGGTACAGGTGTAGGTTGATCAACAGGTGAAGATGTGGCTTGGACAAGGGGTGTAGCCACTTCTTGAGCGATGGCTGTGCAGGTTTGTAGGACAGGTGGCTGGCTGACGTCAGGCTCAGCGATGGGGCTGTCATCACGCTCGGCCATACTGACAACAGGCACCTCAGGGTCTTGAGGGGCTGGCAATGGCAGGCCGTTAGGAAGGCGGAGCTCCTCAGGCTGCGCGATGGGAGACTCCAGAGGGGCCTCCAGGTGACAAGGTGGCATCATGACTGACAGGCTTTCTGGCTCCACCTCTGTGATGCCATTAGTGGTGGAGGGAGGCGGAAGGAGAGAGTCCGAAGAGGCAGCTACCTCTTCTGCTTCAGCCTCTTCCTCTTTTACCACCTCCTCTGTTGCCTCTGTGACTTTTTTGTCTGTTTTGTCTTGTGCAGCAGAGGTAGGGAGAGGGTCGGGGAGGGGTGCAGGGTAAGCGGGCACCTCAGGCGCTGATTGTGGGGTTGGGGTGGGTTCTCTAGGGGGTGGGGGAGCATCCATCACATCCCCAACAGGAGCGCTGGGTGCTAATATAGAAATAGTGTCGAGTGAGGTGTCCTCTGCTTCTGATAATAAAGGCGGTGAAGGGGGTTTAGTGTTCGTGTCAGAGGAGGTAGCCTCAATGGGGTTAGGGTCACTCTTCGCAAGTTCAGGGGTTTTTGACAGAGGAGGGGGCGTAGGTTTTCCTCTGTCATCTGTAGGGTCAAAAAACGTCATTAGACTTCTGAATATCATTATCATTACTTTACTGTTCGGTTCATCAGCTAAGTTAGGCTTGTTGCCTATCCTGTTATCATTTATATTGCCCAGGGTACAAGAAGGCTGCCTTAGAAGAAACAATATATATTAATATTGCTTCTTAAATAGAGATAAGGATTATCATCCTCTGATATGTACTGCATTGTAGGTATGACCCATCCCTCAGCTGCATATTTATCATATATAAAGCTATCCACTCTCTGAAAAACATAAAAACAAAATACAAGCCTCCTTTAAGTTACATTGTATGCTTGTATTTCCTCAAAAAGTCCTAAGAACAGTCTGCCTCTGACCAAGCACTAATTTTTGGGATTTTGAGCTAGTAAAAAAGTAGAGTTAAATTGCCTTCACTGTTTCTTTTGAGTAGAATTACGAAAAACATGCCACTTTTTTGATTATTTTCCTGTGACACGCAGCTCTCATGGCTATCACCAGACAACCTAGTGTAGTTGCTCCTACAGAAGAAAAACATATCTTCACAATTGCAGTGGCGATTAGATAAAGCCAAATCACCCAGAACGTCCTATAACTTGATCAAGACATGGGTATTTGATGGAGACAACAATATACTTGATACTGTCCAAACTGAGCTGAACTATATTTACACAGTCACAACATGTAGGTTCTCAAACTGCTGTCTTGTTTTATTAATTAGGTTTATCCTAATGTTAACCAGCTACTGTGGCTAGTAAGCTTATTCATGAGACGAAAGGTCATACAAACAGCAACGAGATCAACCCCAGTCTTTCTCTAAGCTTGCTGCTTCATGTTTCAATTAAACTTTGTCTTAACAGCAGATTTATTGGAGGCCATCAGTGTGGAATCAACACTTTATTTTATTTAAAAAAAAAAACAATAACCAAAAAAACAAAAAACAATTTATGGCCAGCTAGGCAAAAGTAAGCAGCTGAGATAAAACATGAACAATATCAATAAAGATAATTGACAGGGTGTAATTATGTACTTCTGTAATATACAGATAGTATTACTGTATTTCTGTGTGGCTGCGTTCAAGACTCTGTGCATATGGCACTCACCTGGTCTAACAACTGCTGGTGTAGCAGCTGTGACGCTCTCACCGTTGGCCTGGGCCACTGTTGTACTTTCTGTTCCAGATATGGCTGTCTGTGTGAAGACATACACACCGAAAGGTAAGGTATGACCTTTGTGGCGAGGACAACACTCATTTTTCCACACAGTTAGGGGAAAAAGTTTGTTTCACGTTGCTCCTTACTTGGTTATATGAGCCACACGTCAGGACTCTATGGTCATACATCAGTTTCTTTTTGACAGCTTTGTACAGTGTAACATATTTATGAGGGCTCTGGCAATCTGCAACATTCCTAATAAAGTAGTAACATATGGACAGCACTGGCAAGTATTCCTCTTGCACTCGCCTGATATAACAGAGGAAGCTGTCACAGTAAAACTATAAAAAAAAAAAAAAAAAAAAACCAGACTATTGGAATATATAGATGGTCTTTTTTTAGTATGCACCTCTGGGAAGAGTAGCTG
>JAPZDY010000024.1:4100569-4112299 GCA_029783645.1 Ctenochaetus hawaiiensis
TAAAAAAAAAAAAAAAAAAAAAGAGAAGGAAAAAAAATCGTATCTTTATCAAATGAGTGGAGCTAGCAGAAGAAACTCCCCCTTTTCCTCATTCTCTCTGTCTGCATGGTCACCCTGCAAGCACGACAGATTTTTTTTAGTTAGATTCAGGCTTGCCCCTTCTGAAAGCAGAGGAAACTAGCACAGGAGGAGGAGTAGGAGGAGGGGGTGCCACAGCAGCAGAGGAAGGCTGGTTGGCTAGCCCTTCCGGCTCAGAAGGGGGAGGAGACCAGTGGCCACGTGGAGCTAAGCTATGTGCTGACATGTCCTTCACCCCCCTCCCCTCTAGATATTTTCTTTGACACACAGCGAGAGAGAAAGCAAGAAAGTGGCGAAGTAGCAAAAAAAAAAAAGGAAAAAAATTTGCAAGGCAAGAACTGCAGCATGTCACCAGACAGCAAAAGAGTCCATATGTAGCAAATTATTACAAAACAACTATTGTCATAGGTTGGAGAATACTTTAATATTTATTTTAAAGTCCAGTAGGTTAAAATACACATACTCCTTTCCATCTTCACATGTACTTTTGGGTACCCACACTAGAATCTTGTGCCCTGTTAACATTGCCTTTGTAATACACCAAATCTCTACCTTTTCTGTGACAATGCATCACTCCGACAAACCAAGAACACCAAGCTTTTGTTGTATGCTAAAAAGAACAGATGTCTTTACACACGCTCTTGAGGCTTAAGCATGAACTTCACTTAAAATGATATGTGCAGCAATTCCTTCAGTTCGTACTGCCTTGATTTTTACCATGAGAGTTTCACATTTTTAGTTGACGTGTGTGACTGTGATAGAGACTGTGACTGCGCACTGGGCCTTTTAGCACTGGCTGGGGCCCATGGGAATGGACCAAAGTACACCCCAGGCAACCACAGTTGCTGATAAGCAGCCAAGTTCCCCCGTGAGAGGAAAAGTCTTGTGGCAAAAGAACAGAGTTCCAGAAATTTAAACCAATAGCATTTTCCTGGTAATACTAGTAAGAGATTCATTGACTTACGATATGCTGGGCTGTAACATATGAGGATTTTACATAAAAACTATTTGACTTTCAGTTAAGCTTACATTGGGAAGCTTGATCAAATTAAGACAAATAGAAAGTTTAGGTTTCAGACTCCATGAAGCAAAACAAACAAAAAAACAAAAGCTAACAAGCTTTGGTCTGGTCCTAACCCAAATCCACACAAACCATGGTAAAGGTTCCAAGCTAGGCAAAAGTGGTTTAAAGATACAGACAGACTTGCTGAACAGAGCACTGAAGGAAAAACATACCTAAACAGCCACTAGCAAACATGTTCAAATAGCTAAGGTATGTGCCCCTACTGTTACTTTAAATCCTACTTAAGACTTTTTCATAGGTGATTCAGAGTATTCACACCATTTTTTTTCTCCAAAATAATATTAAAAAACAGAAATGTGTCATTCATTATAGCCAATTCGGCTCTAATCTATGGCTGAATAAGAAAAGTAGAATCTAATGAAACAAATTAAAAGTATCTTAAAAGTGCAAGAGACAGAATATATTCACATTAGTTTAGTACAAGAGTCTGTGATAAAACTGGACAAGCCTAAGAATCATTTCTCAGATGTAACTGACATCACAGAGGTCTCAAATGTTAAAACGGTGATTACATGAGAGGCACAAACTGGGGCTACAGTTAACAGAGACCTTCCACATACCAGGCAAGGGCCATCTTAGTGAGCAAAGGAAACACTAGACATACTGTAGAACTGAGGAATATGTTGTACTGCAGAGTTGCCTTACAGCATACAAAGTTAAGGTCAAGTTCACCACTATCTATTTCAATCAGTAAACTGAACATTACATCCAGACTCAAGAAAAAGACTCTGGAATTATCTTTACAGATTGCAACACCACTGAATTGCTTTATTATCTCAAAATCAGCAGTTCCCTTGATTACTGTAGGAAAAAACCTGTACTGCTTATTCATATTTTGCTAAAAGAATGAAATGAACATTTTTTTCTTATTTAAATTCATACAGTCAATCTAATGCCAAATTACAGAATTCTGAAAACTTAATATTGCTGTTTAGTTTCCTGTTGCCTTTATTGAGTGTTAAATACAAGGATGCATTGCACCTATTGTCGTGCTATTTTTAAATAACCAACTTACCAAACAACTCCATCTAGAGAACATTAATAATGATGTGTTTCCATGTTTTGGCCAGTTACTTACTCAACTGATTTGGCATTTTATTCTTATAGTATGCTGAACTCACAATATAAAGTAAAAAAGGATTAAACTTGATGCAGCAGAATAGAGATATTATTACCCACAATGCAATTCAGGAATTCAGATGGTTTTTTTTGGAGGGGCTGATGTAACCAAAACATGCTTGCCTCCTATGGAAATCAGATGTGGTCTAACAGAAGTTTGGTATGCTCACTTCCTTCTAACTATTTTTTTTTGTTATAACTGTTATTTTTGTTATCCTTATTTTTTGTTAACTATTTTTTTAAACATATATTGTAGTTTTGGTGGTGTTCCTCTTAATTTTTTTGGTTGGGTCCCCTAACCCTGGTGTAGTCACCAAGAGAGCTGTTAACAATTACTGTTGTGCAGTTCTCAGAGAAAAAAATGTCATGACTGTAGTTCAACATCGATGTATGAAGCTTTGCCCAAAGGGAATTTTTTACTTGTCCAAGTACTAATTTATTGGCAGTTAAGGGTATTTCGCAGTAGCTTTTTGGGGCTGGAAGTTTTTTGGGCTGGAAAGTGGAAAACAATAAAATATGTTGTATTCGGATGTATCGTTAAGGAATAGTGTCAGTAGCTGGCCTAAACTGGTAAAGATACTTTATCCTAACAGGGCAGATGATAAAATTTCACAAAATTAATCTGTGCTATTTTCTTATATACATTTCGATCATGTTAAAGAATACAAAAAAGGTTTATTCCAGGTTTACTAGTAATTTATTCAGCTGTAGTTTCAGTGAAGACTATAAGTCAAAGATAGATAATATAGAACACCTGAACAAAAAAATCATTACGGGCCGATTTAACGAGCAGAATGTTTTATGTAGTTTATGTAGTGTGCATTTGTAGTATGTTTATGTAGTATTTTTAATGTTTATGTTTTATGTTATGTTTACCTGTTTGCGTTCCCTCTTGGTAGGGATGTGTTGTGGAGGCTGAGGCGGTGG
Source organism: Ctenochaetus hawaiiensis (assembly GCA_029783645.1). Lineage (NCBI taxonomy): Eukaryota > Metazoa > Chordata > Actinopteri > Acanthuriformes > Acanthuridae > Ctenochaetus > Ctenochaetus hawaiiensis. The sequence goes on from JAPZDY010000024.1 coordinate 4,103,778, forward strand.
CTGCTGCTGTTGAGGTGCAGGGTTCATGATGACGGGTGCCGCCTGCACTGAGGGGGTGAACTGTGGTTGGGCGGGGTAGTAGGCACCTGCTGTGGATCAGACAGGGAGAAAAATGTAAACCAACACATAAAGACTTAAGCCTAAAGCTAAAACTTGACACAAACACATCACGCTGCACAGAGACAGGGCGTACACATGCACTTAACCTCATAGCTAGTGTTTACACAACAGCATGACTGTCTATGTTGCCAGTGGTTAAAAGTCCTGTTAGGCTACTTTAAGGAACTTAAAAAAGTTTTGCCTGTTTTTGAAGGTTTAACTTCTTGATGATCTGCAATGTGACGTCTACAGTTTATTGTCCTAAAAAGGAATCATGTCATTACAGTAAGGTAACTGCACTTTCTTCTTTCATGGTCTTGCCATGTGAGCATGTGTTACACTTTGAGTGTCTATCAAATGCTCTCGTGGAGAACAACTTACAAATCTAGGTGAAAGCACAACATTAAATTTCGGTTCATTTATTTAAAAACTAAAACAATGTTAAGTTTGTGCTTGAATGTCCTGACAATATTGCTGTGAAAACTGTAAACCCCTTGCAAGAGACCTTGTAAAACTCAGTTTTGTTATATTTATTCTAGTGGCGTTTTGGTCTTGTTATCACAATTCTTGATAAGTTATGATTAATGAGTGACTCAAGAAATAAGAATTAATTAATTTTTAGAGTTTCAGTCCTTATATAGACAGATTCAGATCATTTAGATTCCATGAGGACATTCCGGTCAACTCATCTGTCAGTTTATTGGATAATTTACTTAAATACCATGTCAAAATCTTTTACACAAACCATGCCACTATGATTTATCAACCACTCGCTTTAAGCTCTTCAGTTTTTCAAAGTGGTCTGAGTATCCGGTGACTGAAATCAAGTATCAGGTGATTGTAATTTACCTTCTTCAAAAAATACCACAAACTCCAACTGCTAAACTTCCACCAGGCCCTTTCTTACTACTGCCTTTAAAAACTGTTGCAGTGTAGTAACACATCCTCAGAAACCTACAAAGTTGTCGTCAGTTACGAGTACCCCAGAAATTCTACTTAACAAATACTGTTTGTTTCAAATCTGCATCTCACATTCTCAGTGGTCTCTTTTCAACACATTTGCACAGTTTGCACCATCTCAAAATCTCCCTTCATGTTGTATCTAAATACAAGTTACCAGAAGCAGTCATGGCACTTAGAATGTCCCATAGGTAGGCCCTCAGACCATGACACAGCAGTCTCTATGCCTGCCTACTTCTGCATTGGTGCACCTGATTTCTGAAAGCCATGGATATGCATTACATAAACAAATTTGTCAAGAAAGCTGCTGCCAACGTGACCAAGAAAAAAAATGAGTTTCCAAAGGTTCAAAGAACCTTTATTAGCCTACCCGGTCAATAATGTCAACAAGACATCCAACCATTCATTGATATTACCTGGCCTTGTAACTGGCCTCAGCTACAGTTCAGAACCAGCTGTAGCTCTTTCAAACGACTGGGGTAAAGAAAAAACTCCTCAGAGTGAAGAGGCCTCTCTTTCAGCGTGGCTGTAGCAAGCTTCTACTCTGCCTCTCTCCCCCTCTGCAGACATTTCAGTCTAACTCACATTACTGAGTCTGCATTGTTGACCAGGAGCAGCATAGCCTAAATATAGTCAAAACCCCACACCGGTTGGGGGAAGAGAGTATGCAAGAGGGAAAGGGAGGGAAGACAGACGGAGAAAGGAGGACAGCGAGAGGGAGAATAGGAGCATGCTCAAAACCAGAAAGCCAGAGTGAGACTTTTCTTGGACAGTGTCCCAAAATAAATAAGAGGCTTGAGACATGACTCACAAAGAGCAAGAGATTGGGAGAGACATAGGAGAGGAGCTGCAAAGAGGCAAACTGTCTAGACGACACCTACCCTCAGAGTCCTGCTGCTCTTGAGACCCACGGTTCCCCATGTTGAATGCAAAACTGGGTATGGACAAAAAAAAAAGGAGAGGGGGTTTCTCTGCAAACCCCCTCTCTAACTTCTTTCTGTCCTCTCTACAGGTGCCCTCTCAGAATGACTTCTTTAATGCTCAGCCCTCCCTCTTCCAGCGTGTCTCCATTTCGCTCCTCCCTCTGACCTTCCTGATTCCTCCCTGCCTTTCACTCTTTTCCCCACCTTCCTTTCTTCCTCCCTCCCTTTCCCCTTCTAGAGAGTACTCACAGGCAAGTGAAACAATTCAGTTGTGTCATTAAGAGTGGCTTTAGTTTAAGTGAAGACTCTCCACCATGCACAAGTGATCTGATCCATGAAGGCAAAGACGTCAGTACCTACTACAAAGAGAGTGGGCTGTGTGTATTTTTAGGGTTGTTCCGATGTTAATTCAGTATGGGTTATGCCTCTGAGGCTGCCCAAAATGCTAGATGAGATATTGGTAAATACATTAATATTGGCACACATAAGAAACAATTTAATTTATTTGTTAGAAAATCAACCCTACCTCTTTCAAAAAGTTTAGTACACACCTGTTTGCAACTTAAAATATTTTTTATTGCACAACAACCAGTATCTGGAAATGGCAAGCAACTAACTGAACGTCCATACAGGGTTAGTAGCATGAAGTTGTCAAATAATAATTACAGATTTTGTATCAAACTGCTACTTAGTATTGCCCAACACAAAAAAGTTCAAGTACTGAAATCTGTATCCACAGGAAAAAAGGGTATTAGAACATAATGTACATGTATGTGGGAGGAGTTAAGCAAATCACTCAGCTTGAGGGGTGGGTGTCTTAAAAATAGCCACCTTACTCCGTCAGCACAGTTTATGTGTGCATGTTTTTCTACCTGACAGCTAGAAAAGGACTCAGTGGTCGCAGAGACTGCACCACTTAGAGGACCAGAGGGGGGCTGTGGATTCAGGTCTGGAATGGACAAGCATTGCAGGCCTTAGAGGCAAGTAGTCTTATAATACCCGGATATAAAGCATAGCTGTGTAACCATCTTGCCTGTGTGACATGGTGGGAATATAAAGTGGCCCTCGAGACCCCTGTAGTTTAAAGTCCAGTGTAGTGGTCAAGCCCATAGGAGACAATCATTTGAGAACCATCTCTTAGTGTCACATGATCATGATGATCATGATGTGGGGTCATGTGACAACCTCATGTCATGTCATACCACGTGACTCTAGAATGACCAATATGACACACAACCTCCAACACAAGCGCATGGGAATTTATGCTCTGTATGCTCATACAAATATCTTGCATGAATAGTAACACAGCTCTCTCATAAACCCAGTGGCCTGCTGCTCTAAAGAAAGCAATATATCTAAAATAGCAGAGAGACATCCACTACAACTGCTCTAAGCTCGGCAGATAAATATCAACAATAAACAAACAGATATGAGATTAACTGTATGTCTCTTTTGTAAAAGAAGAACTGGGCAAGAATTTCCAAAGTAATTTCTGGAATTAGCATTTCATATTACTTTAAATCTTGTCTGTTGAACTAAATTGGATTTTAACAATACATTTATACAATCTGTCATAATTCTGTGAAAAAAAAAAATCAAACTTGCTATCTTTTTTTTTTTTTTCATTTTTATCTGCTTCAGGTTTATTGCTTAAACAGCTACGACCTACGAGGGAAATACACTTTTTAACAGTGGGAAAGATTGCAGGGTTTGGATTATGAGCACTATATTTTTGAGATGACCACTGCCTGTGGCAAACTCTGACCACCCAGCAAGATCACCACAGGAGGCGACAGAAGAGCGATGGTGTGAGAGCCATTAGCCAAGCATGGACTTTGGCAGGAACAGGGGAGGCGAATTCTGTGCTTAACATCAGCTACCCTTGGTGCTTTAATTAGTTCGTTGATGGACAGTTCAAATGTCAAACTTACAATGTGAAAATTTAAACTGTTTTATCATTACTATATTGCTGCTGCTGTTTACAATGCAAATTCAAAGAATGCACACAGTTCTTTCCCAGGTGTATGGATCTACATGTACATGAAATTAAATAACTATCCATATTGTTCTTTTTGTTGTATTGTACTGAATGTATTGCATTGTGTTCTATGAAGGACTACAAACTCATTTCGTTCTGCACAAGGATGTATAAATTAACCTGTACCTTGATATCTCTCTTCTTGACTGAAAGAGAAATTAAATAATGACATAATAAAAGTGAGTTACACTTCATATCAAAATATCATTGCACTGGGAAATCAAACAAATATAAAATAAAAACAGAGGTTTGCTAATAAAATTTAAATGACTGTATAATGTATATGTATATATATACATTCTTTATGTTTTTTAAAAAAAATATTTTTACTTAACTAAAATAATAAAAAAAAAAAAGTACATGCTCGTGGGCCCTGCACATTGTACAATGCACATACAGTGATGTGCAAAGAGCATGACATGGAAAGCCTAATAGGAAGAATTGTGTTTTTACAGTCCTGTATTCAGGCCAGTGCATTCTATTGCTGATGAGCTACAGTTTAAACAAAGACATCACATAGTTCAGATGCCTGCTAGTGGGGGGTCAGCAAGTTTGTTTTCAGGGCATCATCACTTCTTGTGGTGTACTGACCCTAAGACACCTCTAGAGGGTGTGCCAACACACAGTATTGCAGTAAAACATCTTGAGTGCTACTGTGTATATAGGAAATATAATGACAAAGTATGTTTGAAATAAATTAAAAAGTAAAAATTGGAGATGTTCGTGTGTATGAACTATGATAGCTACACTCTGAGTACATTATGAAAACCTTCTCATACTGATAATACAGTACATTCATCGATAACGCTGAATTACTGCAAGTGTTATTTATGCCAACATGCTTTTATTTATTACTCAAGGAGTGCCCAAGCTGCTTTGACTATATAGTTAGCAACTTTTAACATTTTCCAGAATGCAGTCATGCTCCTCAGTGTCAACAAAGCACTGTTGCTGCATTTAATTTCAGTTATTCGCTCTATGGTGGACAGATTGTGCAGATTTTGGGAGAGTGAAGCTCTAGAGAGATGTCGTTGCACTTTGGTTCTGATGAACTTGGTCAAAAAGAAACAAAAAAAAAACTAACATTAACCAAACTAACATTTTGCTATTTCATCTTCTTAAAGCAGAACAGTTCTGTGCGTGTGTATGACTGGATGCAGACTCTTAGCAGGCAAATAAGTCTCTAAACCTCCATTCATTACTTCTCATTTCATACTAACTAGAAGCGTTCTTAGCAATAAGAGCAGTCGAAAGCAACAGCAAGACTTCTGCAGTTGCAGGTGGTCAAAGAGGGCCATAATAACCAGAAATAGCATACATCTGTGGTTTATTACAGGAAGATAAGTGCTTTTCTGTAAACACTGATATGAAGAAAAATACAAAGCAAACAGAGAGGCTACGATATCAAAAATTTAGGTGTATGCCACACCTGAGAAGTACATGGACAAACCCAAGATTTACAGAACAGCAGAAAATGGCAAACAACCACAAAAATGTTAGGAACTGCAGAAAAATGGAGCTGACATGTAAATTGATAATGGAACGATAGCTTGAGTCAAAAACTGCCTTCAACTGATGTGGTATGCAAGTCATGACTTTAAGTAATCGCTATTACTAATCCAGGTGGATTTTTTACATTTTGCTACCTTTGTTAGATTTTTAGATTTCCTGTATTTTTTTCCTCGTACTACATTAAGCAGTTTAATGCTTTGTGTTTCTTATTTTGGTTCCACCATTGTTTTACTTTAATAATTGTTTGACTCTCTAACTGAGGTCTGTCAGTTCTCTGATCAGCCACAGCTCCTTTGTAAGTTAATAAATGCTAAGTCTCTATGTGTGTGAGTGGCTCAGTTGAGGCCCCAGGTAGAGCCTCTTACCGAAAGTACCATATTCAGCAGGGCTGGTGCCTGGGTAGAAGCCTGGGGTGCCTGTTGGGACTGGGTACTGTTGGGGTGTAGCCACATATGTTGACCGGTACTGAAGAAACAAAGAATAAAAAGCATAGAAGGAGAGGAAAGGAGGGGAGGAAAAAGAAACAATATTATAAGATGCAGCCATAGGAGGAATATAAATCATGAGTGCATACATAGACCTGTACAATGTTTCCTTCTCCTAACAATAAACAGCTTAAAATCATTTCAAAGTACATACATTTTTGTGGATTTAATTTTACTAAATTGATTCAAAAAAGAAAAATGACAATATGACAAATGAAAATAGAAGTAATTTGGTGGGGGTGTCACATTATTTGTTCATGTACCAAGTGGCTCAGATAAAAATAAAATATGGCAGCTACACTACTTGATGGGGTGGAAAGAGGACTGAAAGCATGTCAAAAATGTATTCAAGTACAAGTACTGTTACATATGAATGAAATATTATTCAACTACAAGTAGAAGTCATTGTGTTAAAAAATACTCAAGTAAAAGTAAAAAGTGTTCCTTTTAAAAAAAAAACTCGGAGCATTAGTTAGTTACTGATGATGTTTAATGTATTATCAATAACAGCCATTAAACACAGAAAATATCCGATTCAAACAAAGCACTTTCTCTGATCAATGATAAACAGTATGAATGGATAAAACAACTGTTGAAAAAAGAACAGGGAAGCACTGCCTGATTCAAAGATGATCAGATTAGACAGGTGCTCTTCAGTTAGGCAGGTAAAATTGTGGAAAACGAAGTCTAGGAAGTCTTGCTATAATGTATATAGCAAAGCAATACAGACGACCAAAGGAAAAAACTAAGGCACCCCATCACATGATGATTAGATGTTATGTACATTTATTTAACACTCAAACACTGCACAATTCACTTTCTGAACCTTTGCTGAGTTTTAGAAGGACTTTGTTCTCCAAGTGGCACACAGTTCTTAGTTAATTAAGTTAGGAGGTTAGCTGGTGGATTACTGGCAGCAGCCATCCCATGATGCAGCTGGACTCTGACTTGAGGATGTTGGAGGCTTTCACTAGTGGTTTCATGATGGTACAATACTCTCTGAGGAATGCAACTTCTGCAACCTGTAAAACAAAACGTGTGTCTAACATACAACTAGGACCATCTCAATTATTGTAAGGATATACTGCATATACTAGATATCTAATTTTGCTAATAATTTCACCTTGAACGGCTCACACATCATCCTGATGACATGTTCCCCATTCTCATCAATGATGTATATTATCCTTTCAATGGCAATATTAGTTGAGTTCCACCATGTTGCATTAGGGCGAATGATCTGCAGTTTACACTTGTCCTCGACCACCTCACTAGCCAAACGAGATCGCCCAGTTGTGTTCCAAATGCCCTGGCATTTTGCAAAGGTTGCATGGGAAAGAATCTTGTATGTCTCATTCATTCCCTCTGCCAAAGCAGCATCTGTGGTTTCCACAAGAGTGAGCATGTGACATACGCATCATGAGAGGGGGGTGGTTGATATTCTAGACCAGAATCTTCATCAAGGATTTCACTTGCATCAAGGTATCCAATATGGTCACTCATGTCAAGAGCATCTGGATCTGCTTCATCTTCATCTACGTCAGCATCATTCCGTGCCCCAAACACATGGAAAGCTTTGATGAAATCAGATCCACTTTCAGTTGTGGTTCTTTATTTATTCTTTATCAATTTTAACATTATCAAGAGCACCCACAAGTATATCAAATGTGTGAGACCCTCTCAATCGCTTGCAAGCTAGTGCCTCTTGCCAATGGCACATGACACCAAGGTAACTTATCTGACTGGTTTGTCTTGGCTGACCAACAATCAGTTGTGGTAGCCACAAATATAACTTTACCCAATTATTCAGTTAAAGTCTTCTTTATGCAATCAGCAGTTTGACAGGTCACAGTGCGGACAGTGGGTCTGGAGATGACTTTGACTTGAGGCTGCAATGTGCTAACTAATACAGTACTTTGACAGATGGCTGTTCTCCCACTGAAAAAAGATGTAGCCTGGCAGAAATAAAACTGATGACAAGCTTGTTAACAGTTGCTTGTAGCTTCCAATATCAAATCCAGTAACCTGGCTTGCTTACTTGCTGTAAGCTTGTTTGGTGTGAGTGTGGTCTTTCTCTAACACACTGCTGTCAGTGCTGCCATTGTTATGGTCAGTTTTTAATGGATGTTTCCTCTGCAAAAAAAAACAAAAAATAATCAGAACATTACCTCAACACATATCTGCCAGGTAAAAAAAAAACAGACCAGACTAATTATTCACACTAACCATTACTTGCCGATGTCAAAGTTTAAATTTGGTTAAATGTCTAGTTAAACTTTTGTAGTGCAAGTTGTTGTTCTAATATTTTAACAACATCTTTTTACCATTACCATTACCATTTTTTTTTACCATTAACCATTACATTATTTAGAAATGTAGTTTAAGCATGTATACATACATTGGTTAGCTCTTTTCTGCATGAATCTCAGCTTATGACACTATAGAGTGTACTGCCATAGCTTTTCTTTCTGTTAGCCAAACTAATACTCTAAATATGTCAAAGAC
>JAPZDY010000024.1:4114540-4138241 GCA_029783645.1 Ctenochaetus hawaiiensis
CATGAATAAAAGAAAAAAAATCCACTTTAATTTCTCAAAAAAATTTACTCAGACATGTGCACATTCCAAATTAATGAATTCAACATTATTTTTGGTGAACAAATGTAAAAATGGGACACCATATGTATATATATATATCATGTCACCATGATATCAAAGTGTTTGGTCCAAAATACTGTTGTGATGATTTTAAAATGGCCTTATATGTGTGTATCACCTAGTAAGGATGTTAGTCACTTGTGCTGTTAGTACCTGTTGGTGTATAGGCCGGGGCCCTGGGGCAAACTAGAGGAGGAGAGGCAGACAAGACAGTGGTTAAAGACAAAAGCATGAAATCCATGCATCTCTCTCCACTGACAGGCTCCTTTCAGTTCTGCACCTTTACAACTGCACTTAATGACTAAAACTATGGCAACACTTTATTTAAAAAGGCATGCATGCAACCAACATAACTGTCATAACCATGACACCTGTCATGAACATGAAGGAAACATCATAAATCCTATCCTTAAGCTTCATTCTGTCAATTAACCAAAATAAAAAGTACATGGCTGACCAAATGACAAAAACTGACAGTAGTCATAAATACAAATGAAGCTGTTTGTCTATCCTCTGATCTGTCAGGAGCAATAAGAAAAACACAGATGTAAATGTAAACAGGATCAGTGTTAAGGTACTTTGTGAGGTAGAGCATGAAGGACAGGTTGACACTGACAGTTAAAAATGGTGCAGAACTGGCGAAAGAAGGCAAACAAACATGCAGGCATTCTAAGATATTAACAAATTGATTTGGAAGATTGTACACAATTTTTTCCACTGGACGGATTTCAGTTAGGTACAGTGATCAGCAATTATGCCAAACTTTCACAAAGGGGCATTTACAATCAGATGAAAAAGACCCAGCACTCTCCATCCCAACTTTTTATCCTGGCTGGTTCGTCCATCACTCATCAGACAAAATTGAGACTTAGAGATTTAACAAAAAAAAATCAATTCATTACAGCGTGACAGAAATCAACTCAACAACTTGTGTGGAAGGGTATGAAGTTTTGCACCAGAGAGGTACGGTTTAACTGCTTCTTAAACTTGACAACGTACCGTATTGATACCGTACAGATATGTGATGAATGAAGTAAATTTTTATGGAAGGGAAAATCTACCACTGTAGGTGTGCAGTGGGGTGGGTGAGCAGTGGTCAGGCCTACCTGTCGGGTCTGTGGTGTTGGATTCATTTGTGGAGGCGGTGGGGTGGCAAACACAACAGAAGGGGGCTGCCCAGGGGGGAATGAGGGCTGCAAGAAACAGGAAGTAATAAAGCAGAAGAAGAACAACAGGAGTGTGGTGTAGAACGAATAGGGAGTAAGAAGTGTTCAACTAGTGCACAGATACCACACTCAGTATTTACGGTCTGACTGAGGACTGATTGATCCCTCATTAGATAAAGGTGCCAGGTTAAGACATATATACGTACATTCACACCGCATGCACAAGTGGCCCATATCTGATTTCTTTTCTCCCATGTGAGTGACTCAGATCTAATTGTTTCATGACAGTGTGAACAGCACAAACCTCGTGGAATCTAATCTTTCCAAATTCCAATTTGGGCCATTTTTATATGTGGTTTTAAATCTGAAACAGATCTGATTTTTTAAGAATATGACTTCAGTCTTAACAGCTACGTGACCCGTCTCTGAATTCATGTTACTCTTTCATCCCCACAGAGGTCATCACCTTGATGTAACTTGGCCTTGCAAAACTCTTGGAAAATCAAGTACACAAGACAACTTTGCAATGTCAAGTAGGTTAGATAGCGACGGTAACCCACCCCTGTTTCCAGCCAATACAACCTGAACCTGATTCCTTTTGTTGGTGAAATGAGTCACCTGAGAGAGTGTCTTTTAGCGAGAGCCTTTCAGAGAAGCATTGACAGATGTGGTTAAAAGTAGCACTTCACATCTTGAAATTTGGGATGACATCAGTTTCACTTAAGCCATTTACGTCACAACACCACCACTCCTGGCTTTGACCCTACATCCACACACACCTCTGTACAGAAGTAGCAGCCATAGCTCCAAAAAGCCATAAAATAAATACTGAGCTAACTTTAAAATAATAAAAAATAATAAAAATAATGCAAACAACCCAAAACAAAAAAAGGCCAAAAAATGGATCTAGTTAAAAATAAGGATTTAACACTTAGGCTTGCAGTATGAACATAGTCCATTTACGTGTTAGCAGTGGCTGAATTTTGATAACCACTAATAAATACAACATTTTGTGAAAGGACAAGTAAAAATTGCCTTTCGCATAGGGAATTTCTGACCAGGCAACAGAAAAAAACAAAAACATTAACACTGACTCCTGCAAGCTGTCATAAACATGGAAATAGTTACATCTGAAAATCATCCTAGAGTACAATGACTGTGTTATGGGACTTTCTGTGAAAAGGCAGCACAGCATAATTACATGTATATAAGTCACAATCAGACTTTTTGCTGCCCAAGTAGAAAAAAATTATCGACTGCTTTTCAGATATTTAAAATGCATGTTCTGCTCATAGAAAACTCCACTGCATATCAAAAATCAAGCACATCATAAACAGCCAGCCACCACGAGTCACATTTGAGGTTACGATGCTGCCTGCACACCCTGCAGCAGCAGTCTAGAGTAGAAGAGTAACGAGGGAGTAGACAGGCAAATAGAAAATCAAATGTCTGGAGCAGATGGTTGAAGAGCTTGTTTCTGTTAACTGATCATCATAGGTTGTTTGAAGGCAGTTTGATCTTTGTACAAGTGATGTTAAGCAGGAACAAATCATAGCAAAAGAATGCATGAGACCTGTGGCTGCACCACAAAGCAACACAACTAATTTCTTCAAACTGCAGTACAATAAATACATGAAAGCCAAAAAGAATAACATCTTCTTGGCCAAACATGATCTCACTGAATCCTGTCAATGTGCAACATGCTGTACAGCACATCACCATAAGTAGAAGCAGTGCCCAGAAGTTTTAATTTTAATTTGCTACTATGAGATGCACTTGGAAAAAAGACCAGTTTTATTTTGATGCAAAATTTTGTACAATTGCAAGAATGCAAGAATGTAGCACAACAGATAAGTGAATGCAGTGCTCTGTTTATTTAAAGGTCAAAGTTTAATAAAAATATTGCATCTCTACATATAGTAATCGATGGCAATCTCAATATTAAACAAAATAATTGGGATAATCACTTTAGCCATAACTGTGTTGCTGCATGGCTGAGAGTTTTACCAAAGAACAACTTGCAGCTACAGCAACCATTCTCCACCAGAGAGACTGCATTGTTGTCCGATCTGTTTTTCATTAAGTGTGAAACTACATCGTTCCGACAGCCATTTTTCCTTGAGAAACTTGAGAGCAGGACACTTAAGAGTCAATGTAGGAAGTTAAACAGCAGGGTGTCTTACCTGTGAAAGGCCAGGGGAGGGGGCAGGGTGGGGGGTAGAGGGGGATCCTGTTATAGGCTGTTGTGCTTTATTCATTTCATGGAGTTCTGCATGGGGAGGCAGAAGTGGACCTTTGCACAAATCTGAGGAGAGAGGGGAAACAGGAGGGTTAAATGTGTATTTGCCTTTAAAAATAACCAAGCAGTCACATTCAGTACCACAGTAGTAAGGCTTCATGGATGACAATATGTGACAATTCAACACAAAATGGTACACACAGGGATCTTAGAGAATATGTAAAGATGTAACTTCTAAAAAATTAAAGAAATATTCTTTGTTTGTGTAGAGATGTTTTCAGCAACATATTTAACTGAAGATTTAAACTCAAAGTTGATATTACCTGCTATTAGTCATAGATTTTTGCATACTTACATTTATGAATCTTTTAGGTCCTAAGTGTGTTTACACAAAGGAATGCTTTTTTTCCTACAAGACAGGCACACAGAGAAAACAGGTTATCAATGAGAATGTATTGGCTTATACCATATTTTAAACATAATTGTTTCTCTGACCAAAAGGTTACAATGTAAATGAGCAGTGCCGAAGCAATGTGCCCTTGTAAGTACACTTCAGACAAGTCAGTTAGCCAGTTAGAAATTATAACAACTGGGTCATCAAAATTCCATTGAACTATCATTACAACAGTAATTTTATCACACAGATTCTAATTCACCAAATATCTTTTAATTAATGTATAAAGGTTTCCACTCAGGACTGTGTATTGGCAATGTATTTTTACAATAATTGTTTAATCATTATAGTTATTCATGTAGGGATAGGACCCATTAATCATTATAATTAACAATCACATTAAAGTGCTGTCTATCTTCCACCTTTCAAAATGATGCTAAATGAACTGGTAACTGACTTGGGGTGGGGCTACACCTGAACTGGGTTCTGACTGGACCAGGCCAAGCTCAACCCACTGGCTCTGCAGTAGGCAATCTCTCACCAACAAACAGAAACATAACAAAACCTTTCTATCACTTTAAAATGCACCATCCCAGCAACCACACTATTTAATACATTTAACTGTAAGCTAATTTGTATTGGTTGGTTAAGGGAGATAATTCATGTTTGATTGGTATACATAAATGTATACATTCACATTTACAGAGAACAAAACTCCCCATGCACAGTCCATGAGCAATCTGGTGTTGGCAGGTTGCAAAAGCAACACAATCAAAGATCAAAAATTGACCACCTCACACTGAAATAACTTTAAAGAGACCTTTTAAGTCAACACCATGTTATGCTTGTAACTCTGCAGATTCACTCATGAGTTAACCTGAGCTTAATACCAAGCTCAACAGCAAACTCGAAGAAGCTAAAAACGAGACATGGTGTTACTAAATAAAGTCTCTTTAAGGTTATTTTTAGTGTGCAGTGTACATTTACATGTTATTCATTCTACCCCCTTTTTTCACAAAAGATAGATTCCAAACCAAGTAATGTTTGGACAGTACACATTACATTATTTGTTTTTTATGTTAATATAGTATTTTCAAAAGTTTAACAAGTTAATCCTCTGTCTCCTTCAGGTCTCAGTCATAATCAAGATAACTTACAAACTGGCAGCAGTACCAAATTAAATACTGCTACGAATGTAACTAAGGATCAAAATGAAAAAAATACTGCATTCATATATTTTGCCATAAAGCAAATCCTTATTTCAAAATCCATCTACTGACTAAAGGCAGTGAAGGGTCATTTCTTGATTCTATTGTGATCATCATCCTTAGATTATAGGTTCTTGCAGGAGTAACAAACTTGGTATTTATAGCCAAAGCATTATCTCTGCCATTGACACACAGATATGCCCCCTTTCTCTAACACACACTCACTCCACACACTCACTCCACACACTCATACACACACAGGCAGCAGTGTAAAAAGCCTGAGTCATGATGAATCAGAATGTTGTTTCTCTTTTTTTTAAAGAAGAGGAAATCATACTCCAGAAATGGTTGTAATCAGCATTGTTACCATGACCAAATTAACATACAAACAAAAGAATCCATAAAGATAATGGATTTTAACTAAGCAATGGTTTCTGTAAACCAACATGAAATCACTGGTTTAGAGAACATTGATGTCAATGGTAGCCTCATCTCCAGTTCACTGAAGCCTTGGAGATGGGTGGCAACATAAGTTAGGGTTAGGAAAGTCTAGGGGTGTCAAGACAGCAGTTCAAAGGCTCACCCACAAACAGAAAAATTGTCTGAGCGGGGCTGGCTGGAAAATGAAATGCTGAGTAAGCAAGCTCTGGGCTAAAAGGGGGTCTCAGACTAACAACTTACACTGTCTCACAAGCTTTACTTCTCTCAGTGGGAAACAGAAACAAAACCTTTCATTGTTTGGGGAATGCTTCCCTGATGTAATGAGACATGCCCTGTTTCATAAATGGTAAATGTAAAGTAAATGGTCATATACACCATCAACACAACACAGGATAGTCTGCACAATTTATATAAAAGAGTATTTAGTAATAATCATGGGAAATTTCTGTGGTACTTAAGGTACTTAGAAAGAGGGGTACTGCAGAGGCCCTCAGTTTTGCAGGATTCTGGGTTTCAGGAGAGTTATGTGAGCTAATGCAAGCACCCGAAGCTCACTACACCCTTTAATCACACACAGTTCAGTCATTTGAGCTGGTCTGACATGCAGCACCGTGGAGATCCAGCCACCAGAACCACTGCTAGTGAAACATGCTCCTTCAACTGTTGCATAAGCCTCTGCCTGCACTCGTATGACCCACTAAGGAGGAGAGAGTGAGAACATTTGCTACAGTTTGCTTAAGACGCTGGCTTTCATGTCATACATAAAGGGTGTAGTCACTGTGGTCTTAGCACTGTCTGTACACACAAAACCTAGACACACTGTATCTAGAGCTACTTTTGCTAAAAAACTGCTTGCTTTAAAAGGTCTTTCCCAAATCTGTGCTGAGAACTAAGCAAACTTTACTGCCTAGTGATGTCAGTGAAAAAACATACAACCTACTGGCTTTATAAGTTTATGGCCTACCACAGGTGTCATGATATTTGTCATAATATGGTATATTATATGATATTTGTCAAATTAAGAAGCATTAATAATGCATTTTTACACAATTATTCATTCTCTTCTGCTCAAAGTTCACTCTTACTTATGCTTTGGGTAACTTCTGTTTCGCATATAGTTCACTGACAAGCAATAGCAATCTGTAAAGTTTAAATATAAGAAACATAACTGTAAATAAGCTGCATTTTTGGTTTGACTTAAGCAGGCAAAACCTACACAATATGATCACATTCATGACAAGTAATCGTCATATGTAAAAACTGTAAAGTGTTTCTTTAACAAAAAAGCTACAGCACCTTTAACCAACACAAAACAATGAATTAAATTACAAACACAATACATTCTTTACAACGTTCTAAAATTTCACATTGGTCAATACCTGAATCAAAATTGGTTTTCAGTGATCACACATACAATAATTGTCTATCCAGCAGATTCAGACAGTGATAGCTAAGATCCAGTGACACAGCATCACACCAGCACAGTCTGTTCTGCCCAGCCCCCCATATTCCTTTAGTTAACTAAAATTCTGCCAAAAATCACACATGTTCAGACTCCAGGCTTTCAAGTTTCACAACAGGAAGCACAGTACTGTCCTTATGTCAGGCAAACTGTGACAGCCAGGCACTGACATATCATGCAGTTGTCCAGGGATTGCACATCTGCTATTGGTTTCATTCACTTTGACTAAAGCATGTCTGAAATCACTGCATAATGTTCTTAGGGACTGATAAGTGGTAAATATGATGAATGTTTATAGATAGAAAAAAACATTAAATATAAAAAAATCTGTCTAGAGTAGCGTCATGGTCCCGTTGGCACGCACAGGAAAGTGCATCCATTTTGGACCCACATTCTCAGTTAAGGTCACATGTCTGCAGTCCTCAACATCAGCCTCACGTCTGCTGAAGCATGCAGGGCACAGTGATTAACAAAAAACTTAAACATGAACATTACAATGATTCCGCTTTCTGAACCAGTACTGTCAGGGTTAGATGACCGCTGCGACGCCCATACTGGCTAACTATCCTCTGGTAGATCACCGGTGTATCGTCTGCTTGAACTGTGGGACCCTGTAGCTATGACACAGGGGCGTGCCTGTCTGTCTGCTTACAGACGCAACGCACAACAAAGACAGCTATTTGCATTAAATCATAATTAATATACACCCATTAAAGCTCGGTCTTGTCAAAGCCCCTTACCAAAGCCCCTGCAAAGACGTGCTGTATGTTGTGCTGTTAGCCATGTTGCTAACTATCATAGGCCCAATCTGGATTTACCACGTGGTTTCCTCTGCTGTTGGCGCGATGCAGACCCCAGCTGCCGGCTTCATGCCAGCCACACCTCAACTGATATCGGCTATGACAACCATCTATTTCATGCAAAGCAATAAACATACCAAGCAAACGACGTTCTAAGGAGTCAGAAGTGAAGAAAGACGTGACGGTGGTTGCATCAGTGAACTGGAATAACCTAGATACCTGTCATGCTAAGGAGTTGGCTACTGATCATTAGCTCGTTTATTCCTACTCAGTAGCTCTATGTGCTACTCAGTCAGTGACTATCTCCGCTTGAAATCCCCTGCTAGCCAGTCCTAAACACAGCAGCAGTGCTGTCATCGATGTCGTGACAACAATGAATACTGTAACTAACGTTAGCATGAATGAGTCAGACACCTCCGTTTCATTTCGCAGCCAAACAGTTTAACAGCAACATCACCAGCCTAAGTTTACATTAATGCATTGAGAGGGAGATAACGCTTGATAAGATATCCTGATGAAAATATCCTTATTTCAAAGTTTTCGTGTGGTATAACTTCCATTTCAGCGGCTAACCTGAATGCAAAGTGACCTGTCAAGCGACTCAGCAAGGCCCTAATGAGGTGTCACAGCCTCCTTATTTCAAAACAGCTGTCCTGTCAAATCAGTCTCCAACAGTATTTTTCTTCCATCATTTTCTCATAAATTCTATATGCATGTTACAACTACCAAAAATATCACAGACCATATGGTGTCATATCTGTTGTCGTCTGGGCAACTGAAAAAGTCACGTCTGTTTGGCTCATGAAAGGAGAGACTACTACATAATAGGCAGACCGTTCACAATCTTTCAGCTAACGTTAAATTATATACTCTGTCACAAACAAAAATGGATTAAAATAGGCAAACTGGCAAGCACGTTACATGGACATCACATGGTTTCAGGTATCAAGTTATTAGCCTGCTGTCTATTTACAATCACACCTGTCAACATTCGCTGACAAAAATGAGAACCCAAGCTCCACTACTTTCTGCTGGGAGGCTGGCACCAAGGCAAAAACACAGCGTCAACACACATCTAGTGAATTAACCCACTGCCACATATATAGCCTAGTGTGTAGCTAGCTAGCAAATGGCCGGGTAGCTAGCAGCATAAATAACGTAACCGGCGAAAACAACGACATTGTGATGCGACAGTCTGTTTGTTTATGTAGCCATATATGATATGTTACACACAATATAGCATGTCTCTAAACGTGACATGACTAAGGACTCATTTTGGATGTCTATCGTGGTGTTAGCTTGCTAGCTGGACTAGCTGAAGTAAAGAAAGAACACCCACGTCGCATTAGCATGGAATGCTAGCATCCAACTAGCTTGCTAATCCCTGAAAACACAGCAGGAACACCAGTCAGCAGCAACCACTGAAGAAAGTCCCAACAGCTGGCTGTATCTCCAGACTTGAAGGCAAAACATACATTTGAATGTCCTTTCTAAGTCTTTATCTGACAGCGACTTGACACTTATTTAGAAACTTAAGGTTTTTAATTAAGAAATTAGCTTAGGACCGCGGCCGTTACCTTTCTCTCCTTGAGTCCGCAGAGCCGGACGGACGGAAAATCCTCCCGGAAGCCGGTAGCTAGGTAATTCCGGCAAAATCCCATCACGTGAAACTTTCCCAGTAATCTTGCTCCTGGCTCTAGACTATTTTCATATCGTTTGTCGCCTGAGCTGTGTCGATTTTGTTAGCACATGAGCAGCACGTTTGGAGACTATTCAATACTGAAATGATACCGAAATCATTGCAGCTTTGTTTTCAAAACAATGTTTAATTTCACCCAAATCAAATTTAACCACAATCCTAAGTGTTCCAAATATTTTTAAATTGTGAAATTATAGTTTGGTTAAATAGGTTTCACGAGTAGAGGTTAAATGAAAGCTCTCCGTAGAAAATTAAGACAATTCAAAATATTTTCATGAGATAAATCCGTATAAATCTGGGCTAGATTTAGTACTTACAAGTGTTACGTCTGCTTCATAGTGATATGGACAGACCATGTAGTGCGAATGGCAGATTCATATCAGTGTATAAAAACAATATACTGTAGTATGCCATGACATTCATAAATATATTCTGGTCATACGAGTTAATACACAGAGTGGGTGATGCTACATTTTTCCCTTTCCGCTAGGTGGCGCTAGTGGGCACCCGAGGAACGGCATGATAATAACCTAAAGCTGCTACCTGTAGGGAACTTGCAACCTTCTTAATATGAATCAAATGCGTGTTGAGTACATTATACAAATCAGCCATGACATACCTTGCTTTTAAACAAGTCAACATAACAGCACCAGACATCACATCACATCAACCAAGTGGATCTAAGGTTTTATTTTTTGATTCAATCCTTTACAGTACTGTAACAAAAACCAAAACAAAAAAGAACAACCCGACAACCAGAAGAAAAAGTGATGAATACATACTTTTAAAAGCTCCAATTACAAAAGACGGCTGCAGATGTTAAGTAGTGGGGAAAAACATCTGTGAAGCGCTGATGTGGACTAAGCAGTTGTTTTTCATTTGCTGATGAGACAATGACATATACAGGAGGGAGCTGAACAGTTCTCCAGCTTTACTGTTCTCGGGTCAGTCAAACAGCTGGTTCAGTACATTTGGGAGAGCTGGTTCAAAATTAGAACAATGACAAAACCATCTATATAAAGTGGAGAAGAGGTCCCAGTATTACCCTCCCTATGTCGTCCCAGTCTAATTAATCAGACCCCAATCATTCATTTTTAATGACTGCTGGAGCTGGGACAAGTATGCCAGTGAGAAGACACAGGGAGGAAGGATAGGCCTGCCTTGCTCTTTTCAGCCATGCAAATAAGAAGCAAATATAACAACTGCCAAGAGCCTTGGAGGGCTATCCTTACTAACAAAGTAAGAGGCCAGTGAGAATGGGTTTTTTGTAGGGGGCGCTCTAGGTTTCATAGTTGGGATTCTTGCTGAGGATAACAAAGCCCTCCAGGATAGGGGTGACAGGGAGGTACTCCTCTGTGGCCAGCTCAGCCCTCTCTCCATGAGCCAGCAATACTGGCGTGGTATGGGTCTGGAAACCTGTGATGGCTTTTGGCTTTCCAGCCTGGCCCACGACATCCACAGCCTGCAGACAGAACAGACAGAAAACCTTTAGACCAGAGCTCTTGGGCAACCAATACTTACAACAAAAGCCCTTCCTTTAAGGAAGTATACTCATTTACTTTCTTGTGGCAAGTTAGATGGTAAGGGCGATACCACTCCTTTTTGTTCGGTAAATATGAAGGAGACAGGCAGGACACTGTTAGCATCAAGCCTAGTGGTGGAGATAAAAAGCTAGCCTTGCTGTTTAAATAAATATGTTGCTTGCTTAATCCTGTGAAAAGGGATACATGAAATCCAAAGCCTGTGATTTTACAGGGGTTATGTGCTGAACTGATTCTTGGCTTGTCATAAGGACTTTTTGTTTGTTAGTTGTCTAGTAACTATATGGTGACAACAAGAAGACATAATGTATAACGATAAGATGAGATCAACCTCTATTTATCCCGAGGGATACTGATGAGCATTAATCAGTTAACAAAAGAAGTGACAGTGAGGGAAGTTGATACCTATGGACAGAGCGAGTGAACTGCTACACCACTGCTTCCTGTCATTGTGCTGAGATAACTGGACTCACATTTTGGACATGACAGTGTATCATTTTGCTTGTCTTTGCAAAACATAAGCAATTGTCAAAAAATATGAAACTATTCCTTTGAATGACCAGTGTGGAGGATCTAATGGCATCTCATGGTTTGGTTAAGCTTTGTCCCCTCTGCCATGGTAGAAACATAGCTGTGCAGCATAAAAACACAATAAATCTTATTTACACTAATGACAATATACTTGTGAATTTTGTAATCCATTTTTGCATTTTTCTACCAATAGATACGCCCTAAAGCTCAGTGTCCTTTCAAAATGAGGTTGAATAAGTTTCAAAGATATTGTCTTAACTTAGTTTGTAAAACCAAAATAATTTTTTATCAATTTAAGTCGACTACAGCAGGTTTTTCATTATATAAAATGCTTTCAATGAAAAATTAACTGCAGAACACATATGATGGACAACAGTAGAACATGTTCAAATATTCCTGTTAGAGTAATTATACTAATAATAATTTTTCAAGACTTCACCTGTCCAACTCTGACAGACACAGGAAGTGGTCGTAGCTCCTCGTCAAAGGTGACCAGCATGCGTGGCTGCATGGCTGCTACCAGGCCGTAGAGAATGTAGTGAGATTTCCCCAGAATTACTGTAATACACACAGTGAACATCAGGGAGAATATTAACCAAGGAAAATCATGGAATACCAACTTTGTATTATAACAGCAGAGTTGGACAATGATAACTGTGTGAGATAACACAGCTGAAAAAGGCAAAGCAGCAAGAAGGAAGTGAACTGACTGTTCTTGACGTCGAGAAAGGAAACAAGCACAGTGAGTAGTCCAGCCACGGCGACTTGACTCATGAGCTGCCTGTCGCTGTGGTAGGGACAGAGTGTCAGTGTGCCCTTGCCCAGGTGAGTCAGACCCTGTGAAGGCACAAACAGCAATTGTCAGTAGTAGCTCTGATACACACACTTTCAAAAAAGTTCACACATGACTGGTACAGAGAGCCTTTTGTGTTGCCACCCACCTGAGCTAGTCGGACCATGAAGAGATTGTTGGGATCTTTGGCGTGATACTGCGCCAGCTGCCGCAGCATAGCAGCCAAACGGGCATTATTTGTGCCTGAGGAAAAGGAAAAAAATGAGGGAGCCTGTTAAAGATCCAGAGAGTCAACCATACAGAAAGTCCCAGAGGAGGGAACATTGTGCAGCTTTAAAAGTAACTTACACATAACAAACCTTCAGGTGCTCAAAGGTATTTCTAATGAAAAACCTCAGTAGGGTCAACTTTTAACAAAGAGAACCAATGCATTCCTATGAGGACTGGTACATTAGTCTTTCAAAGGTTTTTGATTTGTTGATCTTCAGCATACCAAGTTTCTTAATAACAATTAGAAAATTAATTAATATTTAGCTGCCACCCTATAAAAGTTAATATATAATGACGGTGTGATTATAAAAAAGTTCTGTGACAGCATCTTACTTGATTGTACTCAAGATTCTTAAGTTTTTAATGACTGACTTAAATTATCATTAAATAGCTTCAGCATTATTTAGTGTGCTGTGTTTCATTTTTTAATCATAATTAAGTTTGTAAATTTAATTTAAAACATGCAGGTCATGATACTACTTTTGGTACTATGACCATTAAATATTTTGTCCTTGACGTTAACACCTGGTTAAAATTATTCCTTGTAATGCCCACAAGCAGACTTACCACTGCCCACCATGCCCATAGCAAAGATGGAATTGTGAGACACCTCAGGATCAGCATCGTGGGAAAACTTGCTGAGTGTGTCCAAGATGTTCAAACGAGGGTTGGACACAGAAATGAGAGCCAGGGCTAGGGGCACTGCTCGTCGCAGGGTGGGCTCACCGTAACGCAGCTGATGACACAAGACAGTTTAAAACAGAGCATTAGCATCACTAGGACGCATTTATAGTCAATGCCTGCTGAAGCTGTCACATCCCTCAAAAAGGAACTTGTTATGCTATGATCTATGTTTGATTCATTGAGGACATCATGATGAGTCAGAACAAAGTTACCAACGACAGACAAGACAAAGCAGGAGCAGGATCAAAAACAGGGATAAGTAGAGGTCTGAAAATAAAAAAAGCACTGTTCACTCGAGACAACAAGACAAAAAGGTCTTTTTTTGAACAGACTCAGAAGAGGGAAAATGTGATAAAAAATTAAAACCATTAGATATGAGAGGTGGTGGCATTGAGGGAAAATACTGTGTTCAGAAAAGGAAAACAAAACAAGAATAGATAACTGACAGTAAGAAGCCCTACTGACCAGATGCCCAAATGTTCGCAGTGCCATTTCAGAACCAATCTCCTCCCCCATGGCAATGAGGGCAATGCCAAGTACAGCTACACCCTGAGGAGAAACATAAGAGTCAACCTTTTATCCCTCAACACAAAACTTCATAAAAATGTATAATATATCTGAAAAAACCTGAGTCAAGAAATGTTGGGAAATAATGAACAGTTGAGGATACCCATGGTAATAGGTTAGTCCGTACCTGGTGAGAGCCCATGTCAGCAGCTGTCTCTTTCTTATCTTTGTCTTTTTTATCCTTCTTGTCCTTCTCCTCCTCCTTTTCCTTCTCCTTGGCTTCATAGTGCTCACTGCAGATATGGAGAAGCTGCTGCACCTTCAGCACATTGCCAGAACCTGAGATGGAGGCAAATTGTTACAGTGAGATATGACAGTTTGGGAGATTGGAAGATTAAAACCAACACACACTGTGATACAGGCAGAATGGTGCAGAGTTTTCTTATACAGAAGAGAATACATGCAGAGATTAAGCAATGGATGCATGTTGAAATATACAATTTAACTTCAGAAGCGATGGAGGAGAGTAAAATGAGACTGACCTGCGTATGCACAGATATCCACAAGTGTGTTGGCAAAGCTACGGAAAGGTTCGGGAACAACTTGTAGAGCTGCCAGGGTCGTCTCAATCGCCTCTCCTTTACCTATTGCCATTGAAAAACAGAAGACTTACAAAAAGCAGTGGCACATCACAATTTACCTTGTTTTGCTATATTTTGAGCAATGTTTAGTTATTTTTATAACATTAAGTGTTTACCAAGGTGGTTGAGTCCCAGGCCTAAAGGCAACCAGCGGGCATAAGAATCCTTCAGCTCCTGTTCATTCTTCTCCATGATGGTCTGGACAATGGTGGAGGTCACGTCACCGTTACAAGACCCTACTGCGATCATGCCGCATGCCAGTGCAGTAACTCCAACCACCTGCAGATTAAACACACATACACACACACACACTCAAATATTGCTAAACTGAACATTTAAAGAGTGAGAAAAGGGCCCAGCACAAAACACACATCCATACCTCCATGCTGGATTTGGAGTCTCCCATTACAGGGAGGAGCAGGGAAAGGACGTCTTCTCTGTTGGAGCCAGCGTAGGCCAGGCCGAGTCTGAAACCAGGATGATAGGGATTGAAACACACAGCCGTAAAGACATCAAAACTTTACTGATCCTAGAAGAAGAAATCTAAGTGTTGAAAATCAGTCCAAGAAACAGAAAAGAGAAAAGTGCAAATGAGTAGAGAAAACTAATAACATAAAAACATGTATAAATCACTTTGTCCCAAATCCTAAAAAAAAGGTCCTTGTGTAATTGTATAACGATTGTTATACCATCCTTGTACAAAATATCCTTGTACATATGCTCTGAGTTTAACTTTCTACATGTGAACACTGTCCTCACCCAAAGATAGCTCCTATCCTCATGATGTTACTGTTGTGGAGGACGTAGTCAGAGAGCAGGGCGAGGGCTGGGTCACATTCGTTCCTCACACCTGAGTTGACAATGCCACAGGCCAGGAGGGCACCAGACTGCAGAGAGAGAGATGACGCAGATGTAGGAACACAAGACAGACTCATTTTCCTTATGTGTTATAACTATGTGGAAAGTCCTGATAACAGTTAATATACAACAGATTTTTAGGAGGTCCTATTCAAAAATCAGAAAGGAAGCAACCCTGGCAGAGTTTCAGTCTAGTTGATGAGTTATGTTAAATGTAAGCTTAAGTGTTGTAGGGACTTTCCTGAACTGATGGGGTGTAGAGGATCTCATTAAGAAACTGCAGGATAGAGAAAGTAGTGGTGCAGAACTGCTAGGACGCTGAGATGAGGCAATGATATTTTAATGACTCACCTTTAAAAGGTTCTGATATTGCATGTTATTTGAAACTAAGAGCTCTATTATTAAAACAGTTCCCAGCACTTTCTAGTCTATTGTTTACCTTTATGTAGTCCTCAGAGGAATAGAGATATTTATCAATCTGGGTCAAACCACCGTCCACATCCCACAGCAGGATCATACCAAGGGAGGCTGCAGCGCTCAACATACCTGAAACATTTATGTCATCTTTGCATCTGGGCAATCACACAATATTTGCTGATATACAAAAATCATAAATTAAAAAAAAAATCACTTTAAAAAATTGCACACTGATTACCGTGGTCTTTGTTCTTGTACAGCCATTTGTTGCCGTCATCTGTTAGCAGCTTGTCTTGTCCAAAAGCTGCGTTGACAAAGCCATTCACAAAGGAAGAGGCCAAGTTCATGCGAGCAGAGTCCACCTGAGAGCCACTTCCCCCAAATCCTGTCACAAATAACAGAGAGGTCACGCAAAGTGCCAAATAATGGGGGGAAAAAAAACAAAAACAAAAAATCACTTCCAGTTTGCTACCAAAGTGACTAGAAAAATCTCAAGACAAAGCAGCCATCCTGAATTTACATTAGAAATGAGCTCTGTTATCAACCAAAACCCATCTCGACTAAACACACTACCTGCAGATACAGACTTACTGTTGTTTTCCAGGTGTGTTTTGTAGATGTCATCTGGGACTTTGGGTTCCATGATGTCCAACTGGGGAGGGCAAGATGAGAGTGTTATTAATAAAAGTTGGAATGAAATCGCCTATCTGTCATACATTACTTTACTGGGCATTGGGGATACAAAGATTCAATAACTTTAGCGCAAACAAATTTTATTATTTAGATCTAATATTGCCAATAACATAACCTTTCCACATTAATTATTACAGAGGTGTTTTTGGTTAATGTCAGAACAAAATGCAATGTTTCATGCCTTTAAATTTTCTAGCAAAAACAACTTTGTATTTTGTAGCGTTTGTAGCTGCTTCACAGTAAAATCCTTGCAGCAGCATCTATTTGGCAGAGATCATGACCGTAAAGTTGCCCACTGAATTACTTACCACATGTCTAAATTAAGGTCTTAATTTTCATTCTGTGCTTTTTTTTAGTCACAGTTAACATCTTAGACCTTTGTGATATGCATTTCAATCCATTAGTAACTTCACAGCAGCCAAAGTTAATAAAATCAAAACAAAAAAAAACCAAAACAAAACAAAAAAACAAAACTTTTCGAGTATGCTTGAAAATATCTGACTTCATTTTAAAAATTTAGGCATGTGCTACTTTCTAGGCTTGGCAAATAACTTTTGCATTCAATAAATTCCTTATCTGCCTTAAAACTAAATGAATAAACTCTA
Organism: Ctenochaetus hawaiiensis; assembly: GCA_029783645.1. Taxonomy (NCBI): domain Eukaryota; kingdom Metazoa; phylum Chordata; class Actinopteri; order Acanthuriformes; family Acanthuridae; genus Ctenochaetus; species Ctenochaetus hawaiiensis. The sequence continues at coordinate 4,131,589 of JAPZDY010000024.1, forward strand.
TCTCTAACGTCCAGAGGTCTCTTACCTCCCTGGCCAGAGCCAAGAAGTTGCTATTGAGCTGTACGTTGGACATAATCTCTGTCAAGTCTTCATAGTCCTCCACATCCTCATTGAGCTCCAGGAACATGCCATGGCGACCCAGCATGAAGGCCATCTGCTTTTGGATTACTCTGCAAGGCAGAGACAGTTTGTTTCTTGTACACCTTCAACAGTAACAGTAGGCTTTACATTACAAGGTAAAGGCATCCAAAAAGAGAGTCAATCAGTAAAAGATGTTTGAATTGTTTAAGGTTAGTCTTTAATTAACAGTCACATGTTCATATGCACATTCCAAAAGTTTTGCTTGCTGTAATAATGCCTTTTGTTCATGCTAGCCATCACGTAAATCCTAACTAACATCACTTTCAATGGAAGAGATAGTGGGGAGATCCACAGTCCGTGTTTAGTGTAGAAAAAAAATAAGTCCAGTGTTTAGTTGCAGGCAATATGAGGCTTGAGGATTCTGAGTTTCTCAGATCAACTGTGTATTTTGCAAATTTACAGCTGTTTGAAACAAGGACCAATATTTCTCTTTAGACAGTGTCCTTACTGAGACGTGAACAGAGTCTTAAAAAAAGAGAGAAGTTTACAATACAAAAGACTGTAACCTTAGAGGATATTCTCTCAATCTGACATACTCACACTGAGGCCTCATATTATCTTCAGTAAAAGTTTGGAACATGGTTTTGCACAGCACATGCTGTGTATTTTGCACTTTGCTTGAAAACTGTTTTTATAGTCCTTACATGTCTTTGCAGGATGTGAAGATGTTTTCTACCAGCTCCACATCGTTGAGCATCAGGGCCAGGCGCAGGGCCTCTGGATAACGGTTGAATTTTCGGAAGATGTTCAGGGCACATCTGAGTAGTGCTGAGTTTTCAGGTTCAGGAACATAGCTCACACAGCTGGAGATGGATGTGCAAAGTTAAGAGATGAAATATTTCAAATATAAATACCTCAACATGTGCTGCATGTATACAGCATGCTAAATAATTAAGAGTAGACGTGTAAATACCTAGTGAGATACAGGCAGACTTTTCCGTAGGCATTTTCATCAATGTAGTCCTCCAGCATGTCCAGTCTTTCGATCTCCATCAGCAGGTCACACGCTTCATGCTCGGCATTGTGGGCCATGTTGTAGGGCACTATCTCCTTCACTAGTTTCAGCAGCGTCTCTTGCTGTGTCTTATCATTCTCCTCTACCTCCTGCCACTCTTTTGCCACCTCACCAGCCAGGTGCCTGTATGACATTAAACAGTGTTCTCGCTTTGTCACCAACACATAGAGCAAACAGCGATTACAGTAGAATTTGTCCTAACATGTTCAGATACTCAGTCTTCTTTCAAGGGAAAAGTCTGTAATCTGCACATTTTTTAAATGACAATATGACCTTTATTCAGCTCTCTACACAATTGGTCTTAGAGCAACACTGTGCTCTGATTGTGCAGAGAAAGGATTATTCTCCTTTTCCAAACAATACAGTTAAATTGCCATGACATGATTAATCTGAGGCTCCACAGAGAGCTCAAGTCAAGCCCCAGTGTCTGTCTCACTAGTTTTCATACTGTGTCACTTCTCGAAAGGATTCTTTCATTTTTCTTTCTGAAAAGCTGAAGCTAAGTTCAGGTTTACTTCCCTAAACTATTGTAATGGCTGGTACAATTGAAACAAAAAAAGTTTTTAATAAAAATAGAGGACTGAATTATTCGACAGCAATCAATAGCAGCCATTTTTCTTGCACAAGTGTATATTTCTAATAATCTAACAACGAAACCAAATCCCATAAAAAATAAATAACAGCAAAGACTCTTTGCTCCTACTTAGCTCAGAATGCTTTTTTTTTTTCATTTTTTCTTTTATTACATATATTAGCTGATGATGGTGAGTTGTATCTTACCTGACATATTCATGTCCCCAAGAAGCCAGCTCTTCCTGGGAACCTAGCAGACGATACTTTAGACACTCCCTCTCACCGCTCATGGTCATGGCCAGCACCGACACCACATCAGCACAGAAACGCTGCAAATACAAACACCATCCACAGTTTGAACCTAAGGTCTTTGGTCAATGAAGATGTGCAATGATAGATCAATTAATTGTCATTAGACGAAAATTATTGGCAACTTTTCAATGAAAAAATTATTGCTGGGGTCAATTGTAAAGTTTTTGTACGGCCAAAAAATGAATATTGAAGGCTTTTCTCTGTCACTGTGTGGGAAATATATGTATACATTGGTTTTAACAGAAGTGTTCAAGTTAATGTGGTAGATTTAATATTTATGAGGATACAAGTGGCGAGTAATAAAATTAGATACAAGTCAATAAGTTATGACGATACAATGAGATTGTTCTAGTAACCAAAGCAATACAAGCTGAGGGCATAAATACCAGGCATTTTAATCAGGAGGAAAACACACAGCAGGTGACTGCTTGACAAGGATATATTCAGGATATGGATTACCAGACAGAATAGCAGCCATGCACATCATCTACTCTATAAATTTCCACTGGTCTGTAAAACCTATTTTGGTTTGACACTAGTTGAGGACAATTGCAATATACATCTCTGTGTATTCTTCTGTGTTTTAAGGATATACACACCATTTTTCCAAAGAGGTTATACTAAGAAGTGAGACTTTTTTGACTGGGAGCAAAATGGAACCTTACCTTGTTCTCTCCAGGAGCCATGCCATCATAGATCTCTTTGAGCTTGCCATAGTGTGGGCGCAGGAATTTCAGGGGCTTGGGTACTGAGGTCATTGAGGTGGTTGAGGAGCGGATTTGCCTGCGCAGTTCTTCCAGTGCTGGACGGTACAACGCTGTGTTCTTCTCCTGCCAATGTGTATCAAATTGCACGTTTTTAGAACCACAATGACAGGAGTTGTAAAAAAAAAAAAAAGCAAAAGTAAGTAATTAAGTAATAATTAAACAATTATACTTACACTCAATCTCTCCACCATCATCTCCAGGTCCTCTTGTAGTTGCTTGTCTTCCTCTGACTGGGTAAACAAAGAAGATAATATTATTTCATATTAAAAATCTCAATCATACAAATGGCAAAAGATATTTGCTGTCAAATGAGAGAGAGATGAACAGTTTTGATTTACAAATTGATAGTGCAGCCCATCTCTATACAATGTTCTGTTGTTTTGAATATTTGCTATAGAAATAGTACCTAGAGGAACACTAATGATGAAAAATGAACCAATGATCAAGTATGTGACTGATGTAGAGCATTGTTTGCTATTTGGCACACACAATAAAAAAAAAACTATACTAGCCACAATTTTAATGATACCATGTTTGAAAAGGTGATGCATTTTTCCTGTCTGCTAGTTACTTTGGCACCTTACCATGTTGAAGTCTTGTAACATTACTAATGTGATTGCCGGGTTTAACAGTTTATGACCTGCTAGTGCATTTGGTTCTGTATAGTTTAGCCGTGTTGATTATTTTAATTCTGTCCTCCATAAGCACTTCACCTTAATCACCTTAATCAAGATAATCAGGATCAACGTTATGCATTAAGTTTTTTTTTTTTTTTTTTTTCTCCTTTAAACTCGAGGCGGTTTGTGATAGTGCCGTGTTAAATAATAATAAATATCAATATTTATGAATTTAGACATATTGCAGAAGGCATAAACAAAGTAGCAGTAGTTTTTCATGTTTGCGCTGAATTTCATATGACTGTCGAATAACTGTCTAATAGTAAAAAATATCTCTCCACTGACTCTTAGCGTCAGCTACAGACACTAACATATAAGCTAAAAGTCCAATCTGTTCAAACGCATATGGAGTAGTATGGAGTGATATGTTTCTTGACTTTAGCATGCATAAAAACAAATCACGTTAGCTGCTGTGTCATACAGTACGCTGTCCAGTGGTTAACCCGGCTAGCTGAACATACTAGCACCTAGAGAGAAAAGCTAATACTGATGACAGTATAGACAGCAGCGATAAGCAAGCTAGCGTTAGCTTACCGGCGGAGTTCGGCTAGGCTTATGTTAGCAAAGTAGCTGATTTGTTCGTACGATTTCGAAAGGCAATGAAATCCAAACAAATTTAAACGAGGGTGCTTTCTTTAAGAAATAAGTTTTAAGTAACTAAGAGTATGTCAGTCATCTGTCCTGAGTTGCAATGACTTTGGCCTGCACAACCATGTTGTCAAAGCGGCAGTGACTAAGGCAAAATAATACGTCTGGCTCTACAAACGTTAGTTAGCACACATTTGAATGAAATAAATACCCTAACTTACCAATTCTTGCTCCTCTTTCTTATCCTTATCCTTTCCTGAGGGCTGCTGCCCCCTTTCCTTGTCTTTATCCTTCTCATCAGTCTTTTCGGGCTGCTTTTTCTCTTTGTTTTTTGCCTCCTCCATAGTTGTGGCTCTACAAACTATCCGCTAGCAAACGGAACTGAGCGACACTGCTGCGGACCACTTCTTCTTCAGTATGAAAACGTGTTTTGAGTCCTCATTGCCGCCCCTGCTGGTGGTGACTTTAAATGATTGTTTAGAGGTAGTTCAGTTCAAGCCCTGCAAAACATACGAATATCACTGTGCACTTCACAGCTAAAATAATAAAAACAACAAAAAGAAAAAAGTTTAAATTGAAATATACAATTTGGAATTGATTTTTAAATGTATATTTACACAATCGCGAAATTGAGTGACACATTCAGAGTCAGCACGTTGTAGGATCATATGCAGACGTTCAGCAAAATCCGTATCGATAGGTTTCTATGCATTTCGATCAAATGCATGACAAAATAGAATAATCATAACCTCTTTACTCTAAAAATGCCCCATGTGTCGAGAGTGACACACACTGGTCATGCTATGAGACTACAGTATATGCGTATGAGGTCATATCTCCTACGCTTTGCTTGTCATTTGAAGTAGCACTTGTCATATGACCACTTGCAACCTCAGTCTCATACCATAACAGTTTCTGCATACTACCATGGGTCCTCAAGCACGCTGGTTATTCCTGTGTGAAGTCACCTTATTTTTGCTGTTTTCTGCCCTTGTTGGCGCAGAGAGACAGTACAAGGGCTTCAGGAAGTTTAGTCAACTATACGAGACCCGCCAGAGAGCTGTGATCGAGGAGCAGTGGTTTACTCAGAAACTGGACCACTTCAATGCTGCAGACAACAGATATTGGAAGCAAGTAAGCCTGTTTATGTCTTGTAACCATTGTTAAAGAGATAAAAATAAATTTTGAAAAACTGATCAGATTTAGGTTGTTGTGGGCTTAATGAAAGATAAAATATACTACATTTGGGTTAGTATGTGATCCCACTGAATACAGGAAGTTCATCATGTGCATGATGCAGCTGTCAAAAAGTCGACTTTCTTGACTCATACGAAAAAGTAAACTAATGCAAACCTAACCCCTGATATCCACCAGTCTGTATTTATTTATGTGTTCCACTCTCAGTAACTCTCTCCCTTTCCACCCCTCAGAGGTACTTTGTAAATGAAGCCTTCTATAAGCCTGGTGGTCCAGTGTTTCTGATGATTGGTGGAGAGGGCCCAGCCAATCCAGCCTGGATGCAGAATGGCACCTGGCTCACCTACGCTGAGAAACTGGGGGCACTTTGCTTTATGCTGGAACATCGCTTCTATGGAAAGAGTCACCCAACTGAGTATGTTTGACCTTACTGATAAACCAATGAATTTGTTCTAGGGTTTGTTCAAATCTTTGCTCATATCTGTTTATTCAACCTCTGGAACTTGGTTTGTTCTGGCAGGAAGATGACAAAAATGCAATAAATAAATATGATGGGGTACAAAAGCACCTAAATCCACAAACCACAAGAGGGCAATAGCCCAGTCAGATACATGCTTACAAAACATAATTAATTAAAGGTCTTAAATAGTGTTGTTATTTTTTTTTACTCTATTGGGAACTTGTAAAACAAATACAAGGGACTCTTTTTCACACTTTAAAATGAGCTTTTCTGCTAAAAATACAGTTGCACCTGTTTCTTTAGACAAGGCACATTTAACCATCCTTTGCTAATAGGACATCATTAAAAATACTACAGAAAATAGAGAAAAGGCAATAAAAGAAAAAAGCATGCAAGGCAGAATCGAACAAGATGATACAATAAACTATTCAGATTTAAGTGTACAGAGTTCACTGACATGAATGTTTTTAACTGTACAGATTCAATTTTAAGTGCATGCCATAATGGAGAACAGTAGATTTGCAAAGCAACATATATGTATATAATATTTGATTGTTATGATGATATTATTTAGCAGGAATTTAACCAGCTTTATTTCTAGCAGTGCTCCCACTTGTTTCTTTTTAAAGAAAAGAAATCTAGTGGTAGAGATCCGGAGCTCAGTCAGCCATGCGGGGATTTCCATTAATTCTTGATCATGTTACAAGCAAAAGTAGGTGCTGGGTGTGGTCCTGATGGTCCTGATGGTCCTGATGGTCCTGATGTGTGTACATTTTCGGTACAAAGTTGGCAATCATCTACATTAATTTTAAATCTTGTTCCAGTTAATTCATTCAAGGGATACATTTGTACAGTTTAAACATTAGTTTTTCTGTGTGTAGGTGGAATTGATTCTCATCTGTCTTGGGTCATGCAGGGACAGT